>VUQG01020057.1:94543-110434 GCA_015106755.1 Etia nguti
AGGCATGAAAAGAAAGACAAAACAGAGGAAAAAAAAAAAAAAACAAAAAACAAAAACAAAAAAAAAAAAAAAAAAAAAAACACAAAAAAAAAAAAAAAAAAAAAAAAAAAAAAAAAAAAAACACACCACAAGCAATTTTAACTAAAGCGCACTGTAAGAAAGAAAAAAAGCTTTCAATAAAGATTTCAAGCAACTGACATGTCCAGTTCAATGCAGAAACACTTTTCACAAAGCACATCTCCTCTTAAAGCAACATTGCTTTTAAGAGTCTCACAACAACATCGTGCTTGTTACTGATGCGGCAGCATCAGAACAAGGCAGCAACACTGTTACACGAGATCACGTCACAGACACAAGCAGGGTCTGTTAAACAAAACAAAACATCGTCACCACACTTAAAGCCAGCAATTTGACGTCAGAGCACGCAAAAATAAATATATTGTTTCACGTTTTTGGGGGACAGGGGAAGCGAGGAGTGCTGGATTTATCTCTGTTTGCAAGCCAGTATTTCCGCTCCGTTTCCGAGGACCTAAAAAATTAAATCAAACACTCCTCAGGAAAGCAAAACACAGGAAAACTATTTGAAAGCACCACTTCAGCAAAAAAAAGTAAGGAGGTGCAGCTGAGGGAAAAGCAGTGGCAGAACAGCAAACACACTGATGTGATGTGTAGCCATGCTGTGTTTTCAGGTGTATCAGTGAAGACTGACTGTGCACTACCACGAGGTCAGACCTGTCTGACCACAAACTACAGAGCTTTGTTTACCACACAGTTTTTCCTACCTGAATTTATTTAACATAGGTGAAGGTTAACATTTTGCTATGATGTTACAATGAAATCCTGAGGCTAATGATGGAAATGAAGATGGCATGGTCTTGTTAAAGACAAGCAGAGTCAGTGGATGATAAGTCTGGCAAAGAAAAAAAAAAAATCAAAGAAAAGCCTTCATACTTAAATGAATGGTGCTGAAGGTCTTTACATCCTGCAAAGACTGCACGTGCGTGTCATGCAGGCACACTGACTCAGGTTCTGGTCAGCACAGAAGGTGTGAGCGAACAAGGCCCACAGAGGAGATGCCTGCAGCAAAGCGTGTTTGTGGATTTGCAGAGGGAGCAGAGCCAAAGGCAAAAACTGACGAGTCATTGCAAAGAAAAACTGACCTTTTGTTTTTCTGTCCCGTCCAGACCTTTAGACGGTATAATGCTGGAACCTACCATTTTTCTCTTTTTTCCTTAAAAGGTTTATTTAAACTCACTGGCAACTTTATGAGGTACACCTATTTAACCGTTTGTTAATGCAAATAACTAATCAGCCAGTCACATGGCAGCAATCCAGTACATTTAGTGTATGAAGACATGGTCAAAACAACCTGCTCAAGTCCAAACTGAGCATCAGAATTTGGAAGAAAGGTGATTTAAGTGACTTTTAATGTAACATCCGCATGTTAAACCCTAAAGGAGGGCTATAGCTACTGCGTGCCACTCCTGTGAGCTAAGACAACTTACACAGGCTCAGAATACTGCAACATCCAGATGGTAGAGTCAGAATTTAGTGCGAACATCAAAAAGGTGTAGTGTGTGCCACACTTTGGGCCCCTTCGTACCAACTGAGCATCGTATAAACTAAATAGTATTTTTGCCAACCACGTCCATCCTTTGATCACATTGCAACACATCACAAAGCATGATGGCGAGTTCCCTGTAGTCATCAGATCCAATCCAACAGAGCACCAATGGGCTGTAGTTGAACAGGAGATCGTCGTGCGTGTGAAGCCTGTACGATACCATCACGTCAACATGATCCAAAAATCTTAGAAAGGTTTCCAGCATCTTGTTGAATGCCATGGAGAATTAAGGCAGTACTGAAGGCAAAATGGGTCCGATTCAGTACTAGCAAGGTGTACCTAATAGAGTGGCCACTGAGTGTATACTATAAAAATGGTTAAGTCCGCAGTTTATGAAATATTTACTTCTATGAGCAGATATCAGAGGGAGATTAACAGGACTCCAATTTGTACAACTACACTTTGTTCAGTATGGAAATGTCAAATATTAACTTAATACATTTTCTCCAAGGCTGAAAAAAATAAAATCAGCTCCCGTTGTTTTTTTGTGGTTTTTTTGTGTTTGTTTTGTTTTTGTTTTTTTAAAAAGGGCTTTGGTGACACTACATAATTTTTCAGTGTTCAAGAAAGAGATGCTGACTCTGCTTCAAAGCTGAGAAAATAATTGCACCTGATTAAAAACATCCACTGAGCATGTTAAATAAACTTCATTAGTTAAACTAAAAGGGCTCGTGTTAGTCTTGTTTTACTTTGCTGGCAATCTGACACTTAATTCATCATGCTTAAAATAATTAGAGCTAGGCTCAAACAGGTTTGTGTTCCTATAAGTGGTTTCTCGAACACTCATTATTGTCAGGTCAAGCGTAAAGAGCAAATTAAAGGCAAACATATCAGGAAATAATGACAGTTAATAAACTTGGCAAGCCCAAACATACTGTATGCTCTTTTCACTGTGTGTTTAACTTGAGACCTACAGTTCTCCATCCCTGTAAAGCTGCTTTAGTTGCTACTGTGATTTATCGAATAATGTAAGGCTTAGTCCACACACACATTCTTGTTCCACTTCAACTCCTAGGAAACTTCCTTGCCCCTTTCTCACTAATTTGAGCTCCTTTCAATTCCTTTTTGGCACGAAGCAACCTTTCTGTCTGGGACACTACCTCCCTCCCTCCAATTCCCTTCTCTATTAGGCACTACTTTCTTTTACATACTGACTCATCGCTGAAGCATTTCATACCCATTTTAACACTCATGTTTTATGCTCAGTGGACATTTTTAAGGGTCTTTTAAACCAGATATTAGTCATTAAGTGTCTAACAAAGACTTAAAAGCCTACTTTATGGTATTAATCACAGCAGTTCTTCATAAGAACCTATTTTATATCTGGTGTGAGTCTGTATGGTCATGTGAACAGGGCTAATGCAGACTATGTAGAGAAGAGGTTGAACCAAACTAGGGTTTCACAGGGGTTCTAGTAACACTGTACTCACTACTACAGCTACTCAAAACACGGAGCCCGCGTCTACCTCGACTTCCAAACGACCTTCGCACTGTGGCTGCAAGCAATGAACAGAGAAGTGAGGTGAGACCAACAAGGGAAAAAAAAACTTTTTTTAAATGAAACAACGCATAATGTGAAGTGATGCGTGAATACAGATTTTTGATATGACACTGAAAAAAAAAAAAGTCAACTTATGAGAAAAGTGAAAAAAATGGTAATGCAGTTCAGTGTAATGTAAAACATTTAAAATACATTTTGAACAAAGAACAATTAAGTCTTGATTTATTCATTATTACATGCTGTGCTTATAACTAGACAACTTTTGTTAAAAAAAAATATACATTACTGGACTAATAAATGTGGTCCTCATTTTATTTTTGGCCTAGAATGTGTATTAATAGCAATAGTTTGGCTTTTGAGAAATATTTTTATTTGCCATTTCTCGTCATGTTTATATGCCAAGTATAAAATTTAAAAAAGGAGACAGTTAGCTTAGCTCACCATTAAAATTAGACAAAGCTAAAAACACTTTCCCACCAGCAGTACTGCACTACTTGCAGCCTTTTGAACAGATTTAAGGGAGAAATCTTTTTTTCCTTTTTGATGATGTTGAGACACCAGTTTGCTCTCAACAAATTAAACAGGGATTGTCAAAGAGTAAAGGTCAGATATTTCATTCATCAAGATCCAATATGGGATTTAAATGTTCGCTTAATTTTTGTGAGATTTATATTATAAACCATATTATATCATTTTTAGTTATATTTCTATTACTGTAGGGTTTTTACCTTACAATATAAAGCCCCTTGAGGCAACTGTTGCTGTGCCTTGGCACTATATGAATAAAACTGAACTGAGATGTTAGCTGAACATTGATATAAACTGACAGACCACCATAATTAGGGTTATCAATCAGCATATAAAACATTTGACTAGGTTAACTGTCATTTAACTGTAGGCGAAGAATCAATCATGCATATGCTAAACAAACCTGTACACCAAAATAAATTAATCCTATGGAAGTTTGTTTATGCCACTGGAAAGAAAAAAAAATAGCCATCCATAAGAAAAAATTTTAGAGAACGTAAACTTTGGACTTATGGGTGGAAATTTGTGTTTCCTCTTTTTCCCAGTGGCAGCTCAGAGCTAAAAACATTAACATTTTTAGCCAACTAGCTAAAGTTAGCTAAAGACACTACCAAAGTTGATGACTGAGCATGTATCAAGACATGAAAGTTGAGTTACCAAAACTAAGTTGGCTAAAGTCGGAAACATTTTACATCTCTCTTAATTTTAGAAGCAACTGTTTTTTAAAGTATGTTTTCCATGCCCCCTATTGGAAAATGTAACTGAACTACACATTAATAGAAAGCAGGTAAGCAAAGCTAACCATCTCCTGGCTGTAATTTTGTATCCATCATTTCACTTCTAAAACACTGACAAGAAAACAAATTTGCTTATTTCGCAACATGTGATGAGATTAATGAAGCCAACTCAAGCTAACTCAGCCTTCGCCAGCTAACTCTTATTGAGGGTTAGCAGTTAAAGGTTAGCAGTGTTTATAGCCCCAAAGCTAAACGTCATGTTTTAGTAACCGCCTTTTTCAGTCACAGTACAGCGAGGCTTGTCCGAGCTGCACACTGATAAATATAGCCTCAAGTCTTTTCTTTCTCTCCCTTCATCTAATCCCTCATTCATTCCTCCCAGGCAGGTTGCATCACCAAGGCTACCAATGAGCTGAGCTCCCAGCAGCGAAGGAACTCTGAGAGTTAGTTTGTTCTGTTGGGAGTTAATGTGTTAATGTACTTCAAGGCTTCCTTCTTAAGCTCACTGGAAACCTGCATATATGAACAGCCTTATTAAATAAACATGGCAAATTACAAAACCTTTAATAGATCATGTCAACCAAATGTCACTGAAATAATGTACGTTAATGATGTGCATTGACCTGAAAGCAGGCAGTAGTCACAATGAGTCCAGTGGCTCTGTGCACAACCTGGATTTTTGCAGGACCTCAGATTTGTTTACTCAAAAAGCAGGATTTGATTATTTCCTGCGTCAACAGATGCAGTCCTGCCAGTAAGGAACAAACTTGAGCTGAACAGGGAGACTGTTCAAGAGCCCTCCCTCAGTGGTTTTTGAATTGGCGCTGAATAACTTGCAAAAAGTTCACTTCAGTATACTTTGGTTTTGCTAGCACTACCCTTCTGATTTTGACTGTGTTCCAAGAAGAGATCTTGGTTAAACATCACTCAGTCTCATACAGCATAAGTTACTGAATAGCCATAATTGTAAGAAAGTGAGTGCCCACCTTTATGCACAAGTCTGCATCAGTTCAAAAATAAATAAATTATATAGAGTCTAAAATCAAGCACTGTAAACTTGATTTTAATCAACATTCACAGCATAATCACTCAACTTGTTGATTTGGGGTCAGCCATTGATTATGCCTAAGCGTCATCTTAAGGAACGAATTGAAAAATGCATTTAAAATGAAAAAAGCACAACCAAAGCTTTAATACCAGTGATTTAAACACATTACATTCATCACTACATCTCGAATGGTGTCCCAGTTCAATACAACACACTAATAAAACACTGAAATAAAAAGATTCATCTGCACATATGTTTGGCATTTTAAGGCATGCATACGCTCTCTGGTAGACATCACAGCTGCTTAAATGTCACAACTTACTAGATTTTTGTATCCGTCATCTCCTTTTTTTTTTTTTTAAAAAAAAAGGCAGGAATCGCACTGTGAGACATGATTAAACTCTGCAGATTTTAAATATGCACACTCTTTCCCAATCCCATTATTCCAGCATGAAGCCACGGCCTGCTTGGAATTAGTATGTAGCATTTAAGTCGGACACAGCCCGGGTGATGTCAAGAGGGCAAATGAGACGACATCTTTCTGAAAATGGCCTCCAGCCCAGAGCTCTCAGGAGCCACAGAGGCAGCCTTGTGTCCCACCATGCCGGGTTTTTTTTTAAAATTTTTTTAGGCTTAGACATTGACCCGCTTGAGCCGGACTGCAGCTGTGCAACGTGCTGTGCAGAGAACATAAACATAATTTAGCCACCTGCGCCCGAACGAATCTCAACCACAGCTTTCCTCCTCCCAGCTCAGCTTGGTTTTAAGAGTTTAAAATAACTCTAAATAAATAAAAAAGGAGCTTACAGATCTCCTTTTGTTCACCCGTGTGCACATAACACACGCAGACGACTGCATATCCAATTAAAGGTGTAGTGAAAATGATAGCTGCTCTTCTTGTCATTACTTTAACATTTTCAGATGTGTTTGATGCCCCGGGGACCAATAGAAGGCAGACAGTGAAGATTAGGGCCTGATGGAGCTTGTCAACATTTCTTTTAGAAGACAAAACTAAAGCTCGTCGACTTCCTCTTCTTTCTCTCTAATGAGGCCTGCAGAAGCAGACGGGATCAGAAGAAGTAATGACTGACGGTGTTACGGCTGAGCGGTAAAATGATTAAAAAAATCATTTCTCAAAGTTTGTTCTGCGTTATCTAGGACAAGAAGAGGAGGGGCGAGCGGCGTATGAGGCGCACTAGCACCCAAAACGTCGCACAATACTTGCCCTATTTTGAGTCTCTCCCAGTTTCCATGAGTCTATTCACGCTCAAACATTAATTTGCATTGGCTAAAGATTTGCTTATTGGTTCATGAAGCCCTCTTTCTCAGTCGCACTACCTTTTTTTTTTTTAGCCTTCGGTTTTTATTTGTGTCATACTTTTCCTTATTTGCGAAGCTTTCCGTCCCAACTCTGGCCACCTGTTGAATGCAGCCATTTAGACGAGAAGCAAAAGATGAAGTTGAAGGAACTAGGAGGAAGATGTTACAGGAAGTTGGCATTACCAATTCCCTAGGAGTCACCACAAATGGTCGCCCATTGCATTGTGTTATGATTATTAGCTTCCATCAGCCAGTGCAAGAGCTCTCACGTTTCCTGCTAATGCCCTCGAAACACAGGCTTTTAAAAAACCTAGAGAAATATGAGATTCAATTCAATTCCCCACACCATAATCCTTCCCGTGAAGCTCACTTTTAAGTTAACAAGCTTTGGTTGGTTCCTTACCCTGAGACCCACCTGATCTCACGAGCCTGTCCAGCCTCTCCATGGAGGGGGAGGGCACCCTGGACCTGGGGCTGCCCGGTAGGGAGCACTCAGAACCGGCATCAAAAGAGTCCTCGTGGTTCAACATGAGCAGCTCTCTCACACATTTGTGGCAGACGCTGTGCTGGCAGGGCAGGATCAGCGGATGGGTGAAGAGCTCCTTGCAGATTGGGCAGATCAGCTCCCTCTCTATGTTCTTGATCGGGACCTGATGATGGAGAAGGGGTAACTGAATAAACTAGATTTCTTTTTAACATTTAGATGTTTTCAGACGGCGCAAGTGCTGTCAAGTACACCGAACAAGACAAAAATAACTTGGAAACAAAAAAAGGTGAACAGAAAGACAGAAATAGCATCACAGCTCAGAGGGAAGGATACAGCTCTCTTTGATTCCCAGACGACTACTATAATGAAGATGCCGTCTGCAAATCTGAGCAGCTTTGCTGTGTCACTGCAGGTGGAGAAATGCGCTTTAAGGTGGTGGGCACACTGGGGTGTAGGTCTGGAGGGCAGCTATACTAATTCCAGTCACTCCCCTATCACAATAATGGCCATCCGCAGTGTATTTAACATGTTAGCGATAGATTACATAAACCGGGATTAAGCCCTGCTAAATATAGAGAAACAGTGAAACGCATGAGTCCAGCAGCTCACGTTTCAGCACATTAAAGACGATTAAGAGCGTCTCTGCAGCCCTCCTGAAGCGGCAGATTGGTGATTTATTTCAGGTGGTGTGATGAGACATCCCGGCGTAATCAATCAATCATCCTCCAGCTGGTGGTGGTGGTGGTGCTTGAACAGCAGTAATTTAGAGAAAACACTCACGTGTTAAATACCCAGAAGGATAAAGGGAAGTTTAAACAGAAAACAGTGACCAAGCCTGTTTGAAGCGAGCCACTACGCAAAGAAATAAGTGAAACAAACGCTGGAGTCAGCAATGAATGGAGAGTGGTAACTTTTAACAATGCCCAGTCCCAGCAGCAGAGGCGAACAATGACGAGTCTCACACACACACACCGCCATTCAACTCACTTTTCTCCAACTTACCCCGTTTATGCTGCTACGCCGCATCTCTGCAGACATCCCGGGGGAGAAAACGCTGTGTGCGAGACTTAAAAAAAAAACCTAACCCGGCGTGTTGGCTCGAGCTAAAATACCCGAACTTCCCGGACGCGACGTGAAGATGCCGACAGCGACGGCTGAGTGAATTTAAATAGAGCGACGCTGCTGAGAGAGTCTGCGCCGGCCGCCCGGAGTGAATCAGCAGCCGCTTCTCTGCTGCAACGAGAGCAGGCGGACCGAGACAGGCAGGGGGGGAGGAGAGCCGTGTGGGAGGGGGGAGTGCATATGTTAGAGATGGGCGGATCGAGCCGAATATCGGCAGTATCGTTAACGACGCTGATATTGGTATTGGATCGATACTAGCGCGACAGAATCGATATTTTGTTTCCATTTTTGTTTCTATCGTTCCAAGTTCAGTATGTGGCACATTGAATTGTGTTAAATATTTTATTTCATTTCATTTTATTTTATCTTATTTTATTTTATTTTGGAAATGAAAAAAAAAACCCTCAAACATGCACTGTTGACCCAAAGTACTTTAAAGACGGGCACATTTACATCCCAGGCACCCCAAAAATAATTTTTAAAAAGCTGTTTTAAATTAGAATTATAATTCTTTCTTATTATTATTAATGTTGTTGTTATTGTTGTTTTTTATAGAGCACTTAAAAACAACAAAGATGACCAAAGTGCTTTGTGGTTAAAAACAGCAATACAATACAAAAACCATGTGTTAAACAAAAAGAAAAGATAAAAGAAATATAATTCCAGTAAAAAATAAAAAATAAATAACAGTAAAGACAACAAAATATACAATAAATAAAACTAACAAAGACCAAAGAATTGACTGAAACTGATGGAAGCTAACCCTGGTGTTCTTCTAAAATTCCTTGAAGGCGTTTTTTTAAAGTGTTGGGGCCAGCCTAATAT
Source organism: Etia nguti (assembly GCA_015106755.1). Classification (NCBI taxonomy): domain Eukaryota; kingdom Metazoa; phylum Chordata; class Actinopteri; order Cichliformes; family Cichlidae; genus Etia; species Etia nguti. The sequence continues at coordinate 103,736 of VUQG01020057.1, forward strand.
GAAGGGGCAACTCATTGTATAATTTGGGAGCTACAAGAGCAAAAGCTCGGTCCCCTCCGAGTTTCATTCTTGACATGGGAACAGCGACGAGTGACTGGTCTGCTGATCTGAGAGACCTTTGTGGGTTGTATATGTATAGAAGGCCTGCCAGGTAAGTGGGAGCCAGGCCACTTAAATTTTAAAACAAGCAAATGTTCAAATACACGAAACGCTGAAAGGTATTTTTTTGTTGAATTAACTAATTATTGTGAAAAGTTATTGAATTATGTTATTAAGTTACTGAAACACATGCAAATATACGTGGAAATATAGTATATAAGGCAAAAACAAAGTTTTTACAATTCTAATAAGCTTGAAAATATTTGGTGTGACTAAATATTTCTTCAACAAGCTTACTTATAAATTCTTTGAGTGTTCTTCAGGAATAGTTCTCCAGGCTTCTTGAAGGACATTGAAAGCTTTTCTTTGGATGTTGGCTCCTTTTTGTTCTGTTGTTTGTCCAGATAATCCCAGTCAGTGTTCCCAGTGTGACTGTCAGTGTGCTTTTCTATCCTGGTATGCTTTTACTGCTCTGGCAGTGTGTTTGGGAGCATTGTCATACTGGAAAATGAAGCCATAGCCAATTAAATGCTGCCCAGTTGCATGTTGGACTCCCTCTTGCCAGCCATCATTCCAATGAAACCATTTCTGATGAAGCTTCTGTGAACATCCTGAGCCTCTCTCAGGTCCTAAGTCTGGTATTTGTTGGATTTGTTTTGTTTGTTTGTTTCTTAGGGATATGACACTCAGGTGCTGTTAATCTGCTGTACATGTGTTTTAATGCATACCATTTCTGTTTCTGTCCTCCACTTGTCCCGTTTCTTCAGTTTTTTAAAGTGCACACTGCATACCGTGCTGATATATGCCAAGTTTTGGCTAATAGCACCTCAGGAATTATTGGTGCAAAAATACTACTTTATTTCTATGAAATTATGTTATTTTTGGCACTTTCTATAGATTCAACTAAAGAAATGGGAACAAATATGTGAAAGGCTGCCAGTAACAAAGTGCCTAAAGATGCAATTTAAAAGTGGTTCTTTGGCTAAGTTGTCTGTTATGTGTAGACACAGCACTAGTTCATCCCTTGAGTTAGGTACCTTTTTATGTTTGAATTATTCATAGGTCAGTGTTAAGTAGCTTACCAAATGAAAAATTCTTCTAAAAATGATCAGGTACAAGGACTGGACTGAAAATAAGTGAAAAAGCAGCCAATGTCCAAAGAAAACCTTTGCCTGGAGAACTATTGTTCAAAAACACTTAAAAAAACAAAACAAGAAACTTTGGCTCCTCAGAAAAAAAGAAAAAAAAGAAAGAAAGAAAAAAAAAGGGGGTGGGGGCTCAAGACTTTTGCACAATACTGTATATCAGAGGGACAGCCCGGGTTGAGATTTTCGGGAGACAATGTTGAATGTTTGCAATCAAATTGAATTCGGGAAAAGTATGCTGTGTTTGCAGATACAGTAGCAGTGTTAGCAGCGTGGTGTTCTGTGTGTGAGCACTTGCTGAGAACAGACCGGTAATTAAAGTGTCTTCATGTGTCTATCAACACTTTGAATTTGAAGTTCAAGGAAAAGGTCTCAATTTACAAAAGTACTTAAAATACAAAACAGCCTACCCTTTTCAGTACGTCCATCCTCGCATGGGGTTACTACACTGACAGCCACAAGCGAAGGGGGCCAGTAAAGTGAGACTGCCGTGCTCGTTACAATGTCAGGGTCCTTCCCATTACATTAGGGGATTTATGATCCCATAATTGCTTGCTGCAGTGATTATTGCTGGGATCTGCAATTATTTTATTGAACACTTGGGTTGCCTGGCAAGTCACCCCAATAATGTTTCAGTTAGAGAACAAAAAGTGACCATAAAATAACTTGGGTGCTTTGAGGAGGAGCTGTAATTCCTTCGAGAAGTAAAGTGGCCATGTTATTTGAATTGATTAACTGGCCTCTGCATGCACAGTCACTGGAGGCACAGAGGGCAACTTTAGGACTCTGTTTAGTCATTTGTTTGTTTGCTGGCAGACGCTCGGGCCTTGCAGTGACACTGCCAGACAGGAACGTCTTGCTGCTGTGTCACATGATGAAGTTTCTGCCACTGTGGACTTTCATGTTCTCCCTGTGCCTGTGTTCCTCACAAAGTCCAAAGACTTGACAACATTAAATGTCCTGTACGATGTCATTATGTCGTATGCTGTATGTCAACCCTGTGACTGACTAACAGCCTGTCCTGAGTGTAACTTGGTCCTCTAGGATTCGATTCACCCTCCAACAGCCCTCTTAGATTGTATGGCGATCTATTAAATTAACAGTTTCACAGAGGTCCTAGAAATTTAGTGACACATTACCCTCACTTACGGTACATTTTCTGCACTGCTGTTCACGGAAAGACACTCAGCAAAGAATTTCTAGTCACTGTTTCATTGATAGATTTACTGGCCTCCTAATTTTATTTATTCTCTGCTATAACACTCTCACCCACTGTGCACGACAGGTCTGACAACAGCTTAAAATATAACAGAAATCTGCAACTGCGGCTGGCATGTGTGAGTCAGTCGCCTGTAAGGTCTTCTCCTGTTTCCGTCACACACACGAAACACATGCACAGCTCTGTGCACGCATGAACGAATGCCAGAGATTGTGCTAGCAGGAGAGATACATTTCAACACATTCTGTCAGTCTGGAGTGCATGAAATGGTTAAAGACACCCACCCAGCCCTCCCCTTTCAGTCACAAACACACCTCAGTAACCCAGTCTCACCAAAACCACAGCTGCTGCCAAGTGGCCCACATTTTGACAGAAGTCGGTGTTCTCCCTGCAGCAGTAACCAGCAACACACCCAGAAAAACCTTTAATTAAACTCATCATGTTCAGCTTTTTTTTTTTGATAGATAGATAGATAGATAGATAGATAGATAGATAGATAGATAGATAGATAGATAGATAGATAGATAGATAGATAGATAGATAGATAGATAGATACGCATCAGTTCTAATGTAAAATCATATGAGGTTAAATTAAGGGAAGGAATCTCTACTTTTGAACTGCAATAATGTAAAGTGACATATTTTACAAGAATAGAATAAAATAAAATAAAATAGTTTGTGCTACAGGAATACAATAGGCGTGGGTCTTACTAGTGTATATGGCCCATTAATAACTCAGCCATGCACCCGTAGTGCATATAATGCAATATAATAGGATATTGTGTGATACCAACAAAGAACAGATTAGAATAGAAGTCTATGAGCATGCCTCTCCATCCTCTGACAACCCTGCAGGCCGGCCCGGCGCTGCTGCTGCTGTCGGAGCATGTTGACAGGCAGATCGCTGCTGTCAGAAGGACCATAAATCATCCGAGCGGATGAGCCTCACCTCGCCCCGCTCGATCCGCTCCACGATGCTGGCGAACTCCGTCATATCCTCCGAGTCCGACATGGCTACAGATGATGGTGATGATGGTGGTAATGACGATGGATGCACAGTATATAGAAGAAGAGAGCACCTCGATATTTAAAAATGCAGAAAAAATGACGCAAACAACTGCTGCGGCTTGTTAAAGAAACAGGAGAAAAGCTTCACAGCTTCGCAGGGGAGGTGAGAAAACATCAAGAGGGGAAGAGCCGCTCCTCAGACCACATCCCCATCATCATCCATCCTCTCTCCTCCCTCCCTCTTTCTCTCTCCACACGGGCTTAGGTTTGTCCGTGGAGACTATGTAGCCCACATGCGCCGGCGGGAGTTTAATTTTAGTTAGCCTCATCTTGGAAGGAAAAACCCCGCCCTCGCTCCTTTGTAGCCTCCTGTGCCATCTCCCTCCTTATCCCCACATCATCCCTCGGCGGCGATGTCTCGCCTCACACAGCTCTTTGTATTCGCCTGATCTACCATTTATCACCCCCCGAGTGAATGACTTCCCTTAATCTGTCAATCACTAGAAAAATCATAATCATGTCAGCCTGAAGATTAAGGGTCGGGTAAGGAGGAGGGGGGTCTCAAATCGGTTAGTTCAAGTTGGGCTTTTACGCATGGCTGGCGGCGCACTCACGTGCGCACATGACGCTTTATGGGCCGACTTGTGGTCATTTAGACTCACGTATGAGAGTACAGGTAGCCTTTTTATGCCACTATTTGGTTTATTTTGTTGTTTGGAAAGCTGAAAACCGCCCCTTGAATGTGACACATCCAGACGTGGAGAGGTTTGGAGAAAAAGCCGGATTGTGAAGCCGGATTAAGTTCGTGTTTTTAATTTTTCTGGCAATGCCACTTGTTCCGCGTCGGCAGATGGCTGCACGGCAGACATATTCCACCCCATTGAGCATGTGGAGGGGGGACAAGCAGGCAGACTGCCCTGACCGAACAACCGAAGCATAACAAAATTATTAAGTATGTTTCCAGTGGCTCCCAACCACGGAGACGATCACTGTCAGCTGGCATCAGTCGAAAAACCTCCTTTTTAGAAAACTATTTAAAAATGCAGGTACATAACTGAACTTCTAATAGAATACTACAATAAAAATACGAGCATCGCATCGTTGAATGATTTAGAGGTCACTAGGATCAACTTGTGGACTGAACAGACAGCAGAGGATAGAAGGACAAATTGAGGGATTATCAATGCAGAACTTCTGCCTGAGCTAATGTGATTTCACCAGATTTCAGTGGAAAAATCTCACACCAAAACTAAAAGTGGACCTCATCCGGGCACAAGGAAAACCTGAGGGATGACCACACTGTTAGTAAGAACTCATCGTGTAGGAGGCATTAATGTCTGGAACAGAGTTTATGGCCATCCATCACTTGCTGCTGCGATGCAGTGCTTTAGTTGTCATGTACATAAACCCGAGATGACACATAACTACCCCATAAAACGCCACAGTACTCTACACCTATTGCAAAATCAATATAAAGCACTGATTAACGTGTTTCCCTAAGTAGGACTGACATAACTACAGATAATACATGTTTTATAAGCACACATTAGTTCACCTAAGGGCCTGTGATCGTTCCAGATGAATCATTAATATCACATGAAAGGCAGAGTGGTAAACATGCTGCATTTCTTCACTTGTTTTAGTAGAAACAGCTCAGTTGCAGACTGAGTTTGCATTAAGCGATGTTTACCGACTCATATTAGATCTTCTTTGCTGGCAGATATACATGTGGGAGTATGAGAGGTGTTGATGAACTCCACCCAAGCCACAGCTGCAACTTGCTGCCAAGGGAATATCTCCAGACATCACCAGTCTGGGTTAGGCTGTAATCACTTGGGTAAAAATACTTTCCTAACCTCATGTTTGTATTTCAATTGCTTGGGGGATCGGGGGTAAAATGTAAGATCCGCTGCTGTTTAACATTTAATAATGTCCAAAGATTGGATATCGGTGCCACTGGGCTCCATTAGCCTGACTCGTGTTACCCTATCAGTGCCAACAGTGAAGTCTGTGACTGTGCTGTGCAGCTCCCAGGTGGGACTCCATGTATGTTTGCAGGTGTGACCTGTATCCAGAGGAACCCCCCCTCCCCCCCCGCCACACACACACCTCCCCCTCAGCTTTTAATGATGTTTTAGTCACTGACCTAGTAAAGCAGAGGAAAAAAAAAAATCATCTCCCAGCTTTACTCACTACACAAGCCATCCACACTGTAGAAACATGAAAGGCAACTGAGGCAAACTGGGGGAAAATACCGACCAGCTGTCATCTTCCGATGTAAAAATAAAGCAACAACAGTTGAGTCACCGAGCCGCATGCAGGACACAGTGAAAGGAAATAAAGCCTTTCATAAAGAAACTCAGCTGTTGAATCATGTAACACCCAAAGGAGCGAACACTTGCTTTGTCTCTTTTTGCCAAAAGGAAGTATTTAACATGAGATACTTCCATCCAAGAGGCATTAAGCAAGGGGAAATCCATCTTTGGCATGACAGCTGGGATGACAAGATTCACAATAGTGAGAATAAAAGTGCCATGCCATGACCCGCCAGACCCAGGAGAAGCATTTTTCTCCCCACCGTAGCAAAGATCTGAACATTTATCCTAACTTGGTCCTGCTTTCATTCAGAGGCTGATCGGAGACATTTTAGGTGGATAGGTGAGGTTCCATACTGATTTGTTAGTGCAAAGAGGGAACAGTGACTGACTCTGAAAGGAGTAGTTGAAGATCACTTTTTTGATAGTTTTGTGTTTTAAGAATTTCTTGCTTTATTTCTTTCTGTGATATTTAATTGCCGCTAATGATTAACGAGGAGGAGAGAAGTGATTTTAAGCAGCAGCCAAGGACTTTTATTGTGGATTGTTTGTAATTCCTGTTGCAATTGTGGATGCTTATTGTAAATATGCCCAAAGTTTCAAATAATGTCTTTGTATATCCAGGCTTTAGACTTGCTCAAAATGTTCACTTACAAACAGTTTTTTGGGATCTTTATGAGGCCAAACAGGCTGACAGCTCTGGTGCTTCCACTCAGATTCAAGCAGGGCTTGACAGGAAAGACAGTTGCAGTGTGGATGTTTGAGCTGCTCCCCTTAATCTCATTCATGTTAGGAATCTTGTCCTTTCAGTGATAAAGCCAAAGCATTTGTAGGCCCAGGTTTCCCTATGAAATGATTTCTTTTTGAAGAAACTTGCCATATAGGAAGAGGGTCTCAGTGGCAGGGAGGCAAG
>VUQG01020060.1:0-14868 GCA_015106755.1 Etia nguti
CAATGTAGCTTGCCATCACCAGTGTGTGAATGGGTGGATGCCTGAATGTAGTGTAAAGCGCTATACAAATACAGGCCATTTACCATTTAGGCCATTTTAAAAGTCTCTTATCTAAAAGTCAGTATAAGCTTTACCAACAACCCCAAATCAGTCTAAAATTATCCATGAAATTTGAAAGGATTAAAAAATGGGGAGTATGGCCATTAAAAGTACCTCTCTCTGCACACCTCTGCTTCTATCCACTATATGTCAGTGTGTGTAAGTTCCTCTCTTACTAGTAATAGTAGTCAAAGTAAGAATCACTACCTGTTTTAAACCATTCACAATATTCGCAAACTGAAAAAAGGTTTACTGCCTAATATAAAACCACGTAATAATCTCATTACATCCTCCTGAGAACCGAGGAAAAATGAATCTTCACATTGAACTTTTTTTGTGATTTCCTGCCTTTTTGGAGCTAAACGAGCCCACCCAAACACATGATAGTTTCCTAATAACATCTCGTTCATGGGGACCAATTCTAATGCAACTTCAAGAAACAGCAGACAGAGCAACTGAGATTCATCTCTCAGGTCCTGTGCTTGGTCTTTGTTTTTATATTTCTTAAGGTCAAACTTTCATATATTGTTCATCTACTGCTTTCTTCTTCTTCTGTTGTTCCCCACTTGTCCAGTTTCCTCGATTTTTTTTAATACACTGCACACCACGCTGAGATGTGGCTAATAGCTCTTTTGCCCATCAAACTGTGTTATCTTTGTCATTTGTCTAGATCAGGGGTGCCCAATCCCAGTCCTCGAGAGCTACTGTCCTGCAGCTTTTAGATTCATCCCTACTCCAACACAGCTGAATCAAATGGTTGGATTACCTCTTCAGCATGCCATCAAGTCTGGCAAAGGCCTGATAACAAGCCATTCATTTGATTCAGGTGTGTTGGAAAAAGGATGCATCTAAAAGCCGCAGGACAGTAGCTCTCGAGGACTGGGATTGGGCACCCCTGGTCTAGATTTATCTAAAGAGATGAGAACAAATTATCTGTTTTTGTCACAGGTTGCTATTAACAAAATGCACATAGATACAACTTTAAACCGTGTTTGGCTGTCTGTTATATCTTGACACAACACTGCGGTCTTTTGTGCTTGAATTAGTCAGTGTTAAGTGGCTTAATCAAGAAATAAATAAATCAATAAAAGCATATTTTAAAACATAAATAGCAGTAAAACCCAAAACTAAAGTAAGAAACACCCAAATTGCAGCATTTTAATTAAAAATTAATTTGCATTTGGGAATGGCTAAAAGTTTATCCACTTCTACCCTGAACAGACATCTGGAAAGCAATTTTAGAAAGACTTTTATTATAGATTAAACTGACAATATTAATTGTGACTTTACTGAATGCTGTCGTACTGATCTTTTAATAGACTGTGCCAACTTTTTCATCAAAACATCTGTGGGGATGGAATCTAAATCCTTTTAGCCTGCTGACATTTTAGTTATTGACATAATCTAATTTGACATTGTGGACGTTACAAAACATCCATGTTGTGTAATCTAATCCTGGCGTGGTATCAGTGAAATGCCACAAGGCCATCCATCGCAGGACGAAGGAAAAAACAAAACAAAACACGATGACATAATAGTGTTCACCATACTTCACCGGACGATCACACTCATTTACACTCTGTTACTCCCACTCAAATATTATTAGTTACTTAAAACATCCTTTTTATGATTTCTTGTTCAATAAGTACTCGAGTTAACTGAGGAAACTGCAGAAGGCTTTAATAATGGCTTCACCATTTTATTTACCTGGTTTGAGCTTCAATCACTTGAATCTATTTGACCCTACATCCTCACTGTTTATTTAAACTGAGAGAATACGCTCTTGTTTATGATTCAGCTTCTCTGTTACACAGACACAGCAGATAGTATCTTGGTTTTTTAATCGCAGACCAAAAATGAGATGTTAGGCAGTCTGTGAAGGGAGATGGGTGATAAAACCACACATTCATCACACCACAAACTGTCGCAGTCAAACTCAATTAATTTCCAGAATGTGCTGTACAGTTTGCATTAGTGCTCATTTAGTGGGTGGGGAGCAACTGAGACAAGTAAGGCAGACAGGAGTAATATTCTCTTCATAAGTCACTGTGTTAAATGAGGGTGGTCTGATATTTGTGTCACAGAGAACTCCAGCTGACAGCACAGTGGCAACAGAAGAAAGCTAATGACTGAGGAAACAGGGCCCAATTAATAATCATCTTTTATAACTATGGCACAACAATTAATTTAATAATATTCTCAACCAACAGCTTTAAGAATAAAAAACAAAGACTTCGACTCAAGGTGGTTATACCGTTAATTGCAGGCGTAAGTATATTAATCAAGAGAAGGCTTACTGGAAAGCAACCTACTTTTCAAAAACTCCATCATTAAAGGAAAGCTATACTTGAAAGAATTTCCGCAACTTGCAAGCTATCATACAATAAACATGACAGCAATGAACACTAAAATAAAAGACAGGAGCATGGTGAATGATGGATGAGCCGATGTGCAGGATGTGTCTAGACAGCGGGTTAAAAAAAAAAGATCAGAAACACAGACAAAGGCAGTCTCTGACTATTGTTTGGCTTCCACATGTTATGACTGACATATTTTGTGATTAGCGAGTATCTGCTCAACAATAAGAACAGGTGACAGAAAAAGAAAGCTATTACAGACGCACACCTGTCCATGGAATGGAGCCTAAGACAGCTTGGAGACTAGCTGATTGTTTCACTATCTCAATTTGATCATACATATGTTTGAAGTCAACCTGACGTTCAGAACAATAACTCACAGAAAAAGACAAAAACACACACCCTTACTTTTTGGAATATGAATCTGATCAAGTGACTGTGATATTGAATATTATACTTTAATATCATGAACAGTGAACATAGTTTAAGTGTGGATAGACAGACTATATCTTGGAATTCACTCATAACTTCATCTCAGTGTATGCTCCCACAGTACTACTTCATGACTAAGCTAGTGGTGAAATCACAAAATCTGGTTCAAACTGGTTTAATCAAAGGTTTGAGGTAACCTACTTATGCAGTTTAACAGGCAATTACTGCTATTTCAATACAATTTGGTAACAAGAGTGTGAAATATGGTATACTGCAACAAGAACTTAATTGAATTGAATACCAAAAACATTTTGTGAATGGGAATGAACCTTATAATTGATTCTGTTCATCTAAACAAGTGGTACCAACAAGAAATCTCTAAGTTCTCTCAGTAAATCTCCACGTAAATGCATTTTTAGGTCACTGTCATGGCCTTTTCCTCTTTCCATTGCTCTCAGGTAAAGGCGTACAGGTTACACTGTCTTCCTGCTCTTCAGCTGGTACGCCTGTTCCTCATCACACCATCGCCTACCAGCATTTATGGTTGTTTCGAGCTTCCAGTTTTCACCACAATGGTGTCTCTGTCGTCGCGGTGATCAGACTCTTTGTTGACAGTTTAAGCTCCGGGTGAGTTATCAGTGTTAATGTCATTCTTTACTCTGCTCCTTAGAAAATGCTTCTCATAAAGTGCTTTCTCCTTATGGAAATTACTCACCTGACATCCCCAAGCTGGTGTGGTCCTGAGAAAAAAAGGTCTGGTCCTCCAAAACTCACCTGCCTGTCCACTCTCCTCCATCACATGCCCCCTGGGAAACTGGCCAGTTACTCCCTCTGCCGCTCACTTTCCATAGCTATGCATGTGAGAATCTGATTCGTTCCTGAATTCCTAAGGATAGAGGCTGATACCAGCAGTACGGATTAACCTACTTCTACTTTCTGACAGAAGTCTCCTCCTGTACTGTGAACCAAAGCTTCCCAGTGGCTCCCCAGTTGCATATCTTTGTTGTTATTCCTGAGTTTCTGTTAAATAAATCTTTTGAATTGCACGCTGATGGTCTTGGGTTTTACATCAGAGTCTTCTGCATTACTTATCTACATTATTTATTTATGTATTTATTTATGCATTGTCATAACCAATCTGTCACTGTTAAAACATCTATACCATGAAATCTATCAAGTGTTTACCAGCAGAAAGCACGGTGCAGAGCATGGTCCATGCTTCTTTTACTTTGACGACAGTAAACTAGGGAACTATCCAAGGGTGACATTTTGACAGAGCTAAACAGATCAAGGTGCCGTCCAAAGTTCTATGTCTAATGCAGCTGGTAGTGCAGCTATCCAAAGAAGGAGAGGCTTTTGCAAACATATCAGATTGGTCTGCTGAGTTATGTCAGACTATGTCCTAAATTTGATGTGTTAGAGCTGACAGATGACAACTCTACCTTTCACTGTGTGTGCTGGGAAAGGCTCCAGTTCCCTGTTACACTTTGAAAGGTACAGAAATGAGATAGATGGACTTGGTGGTATAATACAAGACAGAGAGATGGGCAATAACACAGCATGACTCACTTAAACCTTTCCAACACACTCCTCTGGAGCTTTATTAGAGCGAGTGCAAGGTTTCAGCAGGGTTCACTGAAACATAACACCTTTTTACTACCATGTATAATACAACACAAATCTCTGTGAAGATATTGTGGAAAACCAATAGGGATGTTTTAGCGTTCATTATTTAATAATCACATTATTAGTATTTGCAGCAATATATATGTATAATTCCTAATGATTTCATACTTGCTTAGCCTGATGTCACTGTAATCCAACTGTAAGTGTTAGAAGATGGATGGATAGAATTAAATTTCATAGTTTAATATCTTAAATATTTTAAGGTAATTAGGGCTTCAGTGGTTTTGATTCAGAATAGTAAGTATTAACCAAATCTCATCTTTATTTATTTGGTCACTCAGTCTGAGTTAACATACAGATGCAATAAGAGAACAGAAAAAGACTTCATTCATATTCATGATGATCACCATGCATTTGTTCTTGATGATTTTCTGTGAAAAATAATATTCTCTTCATTCACTGATGCAGCCATTTATTCTGGTCCTGAGTACTAGTTTTGATGACGCTTGATGAATGTAATGTGCCATGAGTCTGTATGTTTAACATGATATGATGTTTTTCTTTATTAGCTTTTGCAGCAGCACTAGCAGGATGGAAGCTCCTTTCAAAGTTGATACAGCAGTGAGTGGACGGCTTTATGTAAGTGATCTTTTCATTATAACCTCAGATTACGAATCAATATGTGTAGTTAAAAGCAACAATTGGAATTTTCTAATGGAAAGACTATTTTTTAAAAGTATCACAACCTTTTGGGTTTCCAAATAATTGAATATCCTATTGTAAAATAATCCGCTATATCTACCAAATTTATAAAGTTTAACAAAGGTCTGCACTGTGTGTCGTGTTAGAATTTGGTGGTTCAAAGTATGGCCCAACATGTGGCGATTTGCTGACTTTCTCTTACTCAGTAATGCTTGCTGGGGGTCAGGGGTGGGAAGATCTAGACCACAGGTGTCCAACTCCAGGCCTCGAGGGCCGGTGTCCTGCAGGTTTTAGATGTGTCCTTGATCCAACACAGCTGATTCAAATGGCTAAATTACCTCCTCAACATGTCTTGAAGTTCTCCAGAGGCCTGGTAATGAACTAATCATCTGATTCAGGTGTGTTGACCCAGGGTGATATCTAAAATCTGCAGGACACCGGCCCTCGAGGCCTGGAGTTCGACACCCCTGCTCTAGACCATGGGTTGAGGAGCACATTTTACAAGCATTTAAAAAAAAAAATAACCCTACTGTCTCAAAATATGTTGCTGCTGGAGGGAACGAAGTTGCATAAACTGAAGCATTTCCCCAGTCAGTGATATTACTTTTAAATTTAAACTTAATACAAAAACAGAGAGGTGATTATTTCTACTTAAGAGTCCAATAGTACAATAAGTTAGTGCCTTTCCTGCTGTGTTACCTTTAAAACTCTCGCCCTTTCAGATACTACTGTATTTTTTCCCTGGATCTTAACATGACGGATTGAAACAAGCTTGATTCAGCAATGCTGTTTGGTCCAGTATTTAAAATTCCATGTCAGGAAACATTTAAGAATGAAACGTCAAGGTGAATGGAAATATGCTTCTGAAAATACTTATTCTTAGTCTAAAATACAGACCTAGGACGAAACAGTTATGAAAGTTCATTTCAAATGTAAATTTTAATTAAAACCAAATTCAGTTTTCTCACTTCAAATGACTAATGGTATACACTGTCCTAGCCCAACCAGTGTCATCAGACACAGCTGTGAAAGTGCAGCACGCAACATGGGTTTATTTTGTCTGTGAAAACAAGGCCAAAGGCAGTGAAAGCACTCTGGGGATTTTTCAGCCTTCCGAGGAGACTAGATCTAACATTTGAGCATACTTTGGATTTTATACAGCGGGAGCAGTTGGTAAACCTGTCTGTAGAAAATCCAGACAGAAAAATTCCACTAATCACTCCTTTACAGTGAATGCATGGCTGTGTGAATGATGTGCAGAGCTCAAAGTACATGTCATGGTTTGTCTCTCCAACTCGCTATCACCTTGTCAATAATCTGAAATATATAGATATATATATATTTGTTTTATACTATAACACTATAATTCACACTATAATTAAGAAACTAAAATAAATATAAGTCCAAAGCTTATTTCAGTTCAACGTTTGATCCCAGAGACACATCTGAGTCCATCAGGGCAAAAGGAAAACACAAAAATCTGAATTTTTGGGACTGGCCCCAGCTTAGTCTGGGGAAAACAGCCTTTACTGAATTGTTGTGGCAGGACCTGAGGTCTGCAGTTAATGCTAAACAGCCTTCAAACTGAAGTGAAGCAGTTCTGCGGGGAACATGAGCTATAATTACTTCAGAGTGCTCGGAGAGCAAGATTAATTACCGCAGAACACATTTAATGCTCTTGATAAAAAAGGTGATGTAACTGTGTTTTGTGGAATAAAACGTATAAACAGGGTCAATGTTTATACTTAACTGGGCAGACAATAGTTGCTGGTCAGGCATATGTAATTTGATTACAGAGGAAAACTGACTTTAAACTTCACACTAAAGGCTGCTCTCTTAAAGTGAGTGTCATGTTGAATGAAAGAATAACGTAGGTCCCACTTATTCAAATGGTTTTTACTAGAAGTTTTTAATAAATGTTTGTATTATATACACAGTTCTTAGGGTCAGTTCTTAGAAAAAATATATATTTATATATAAACTGATCTATGAGGATGAACTCCTATAACAATCCCAAACAAGTTAATTCCCCCTTAAACAATTCATATTCTTTAACTACTTTTGTTGATTTTTAGCAGCAGTCATTGTATTTTCTTTCTGAACTCTATTATAAAACCGTGTTTCTCTACTTACTGGCATAACATCTCTGCAACGAAAAGGTCTAAAAAGATAAGTGACTGGGAATTTGATTCAATCTACTTTCAATCTAATTAACTTCAGCCAAACTTTTATATAATAAAAGCAAAAATGAGGAAACAAACTGTAAACTGTGGACTCTACACAGGATGAGAACAAAGATAATAAATCTTTTTTTTTTTTTTTTCGCAGTTCAACATAGTGATTACCAGAAAATAAAAACAATCACACAAACACAAAATCGAACCAAATAATGACACATTTAACCAGAGACCATGCTGCAATGGGATCACACCAACCATGAACCCAATGAGTTTTTGGAAAGCACTCATCAAACTCGCCCTTCATTTTGATCTCAACCACGCACCGATCTCTGTAATTACATTTGGCACAGATGCACAGTGATGCCGTTGTGTTGACAAAATCTGTTGCTAGACAGACATAATCACCTGACAAAGTGCTCACAATTGCCTTTGTGGTAGTTCCTACTACAAAATTCATGTTTCATCGGGAGCACAAGTTACTAAGACGAGTAGAATGCAGGTAGGCAGACAGACTCACAGTGTAACAATGGTTCATACACCATTACAGCTATGGAAAATTAGATGTTTCTACACCAGATAAAGGCACGGAGAGTTCGAAATACATGGGAAAGGATAACGCCCCAACTATTGACACCCTTCTAACAGAACTTATAGGTTAGACACAGCCTAACCTATATTTTAACTGGCTGCAAGATCGCTGTATGACAATGATCTCTCTCTCTCTCTCACACACACACACACATAGAATACCCAGATGAAAACAAGCCTTAAATTACAAAGGAATTGTGCACAATTCATAAAATTCAAGATAATTTAAGTAGTTTCACTATTTTAATGTGGTTAATGTGGTAAAATCTTGGGTCCTTTCCTAGTAACTGACACTCACATTGTCATGCCACGAAACTAATGAAGCTTTGAGATAACACACAGCTGACATTATCAAACTATCCAAGTATACCATCCAATATTTATGTACAACCACAATTCCAAAAAAGTTGGGATGCTGTGTAAAATGTAAATAAAAACAAAATGCAATTCATTCAAATCTCATGAAGGCATATTTTGTTCAGAATAGAACACAGAAAACATCAAATGTTTAGACAGACATTTTAATACTTGATGAAAAATCTAAACTCATTTTGAATTCGATGGCAGCAACACGTCTCAAAAAAAGCTGAGATAGGGACAACAAAAGACTGGAAAAGCAAGTGGCACTAAAGAGAAACAGCTGGAGGAATAGTTTGCAACTAATTAGGTTAATTTGAAATAGTTCAGTAACACGACTGCGTATAAAAAGAGAATCTTAGCAAGGTAGGGTTTCAATATTCCGCAAAATTAGCAGAATTTGGATATCTTATCATCTAAGTACTAATATCATCGAAAGAGAATCTGAAGAAATCTCTGTGCGCAAGGGACAAGGCCTGTGATCCTAGGGCCCTTAGCCTGCACTGCATTAAAAACAAGCATGATTACTGACATGGAAATCACTGAATGCGCTCAGGAACACAGTGCCATCCTCATCCTCAAATGCTCAAGTTAAAGCTCTATTGTGTAAAGAAGAAGATACACAAGAATATGATCCTAAAACACAGCTTTCTTCTTGGGACCAAAGCTTTTACACGTACTGTGTCTATTACAACAGCAGGGTTTGGTAGCAGAAGAGTCCAGGTGTTGAACAAGCCTCCCTGCAGTCCAGACCTTTCATCAAATAAAAACAAGTGGTGAAGATTAAAAACGACTAGCTAGAATCCTGTGTCAGACATGAATGCAACAACACAACTCTCCCAAAAGTTCAGCAACTGATCTCCTCAGTTTACAGCCTGTTGTTAAAAGAAGAGAGGATGCTACATAATGTTAAAAACATAGGCCTTCCCCAACTTTGACACGTGTTGCTGATATTTTTATTATAATAAAACGTTTTCTAAGTTTAAACATTTGATATGTTTTCTACGTTCTACTGTGAACAAAATATTGGCTTACAAGATTTGCAAATGATTCCATTCTGTTTTTATTTACATTTTACACAGCACTTCAACTTTTTGGAAACTGGCTTTGCGTTTATTTATTTATTGCTGTGGTGCTGGAATTTTACTTTTTGTCGTTAGTGATGGCTACATTATTTATTAGGAACAAGTGGTTCGAAGAGTGCTCTGGTAATGGAGGGGATATGCCACGGCCTGCTTAACAGTTGTTTATGATGCCAATAGCGCTTATGAGTGGCTCTGAAGTAGTGTCAGGGACTTATGAACTATGGTCGTAATGACTATGTTGTGTAAAATAATGAGTGGCCAAATGATTCCAGAGTTACTTGCAATCAACAGTGAACTGGGAAATCAAGGCAATACAAGCAGTGTGTGAAAGTCACACTGTTAAGGATCAAACTGAAGTTAGTTAAGTGTGATGCTTTCATTTTGATAATATCCCATGAATATTCACAACAATGTGGAAGTCTGAAGACACTCAAAAGCTCAGAACTTTCTTTTTCTTCCCAAGTAGAAAAGAGCTGGAACAGTCAGAGGCAGCACTCCTCTGGTGCTCCTTTCTTTTTTGAGCAGGTTTCTTGTGATCTGAGATTTGTCACTCATGAAAAGTAGGATTGTAGCTGTCATTGTACTTGTCAGGAACAACGTGTTTCCATCCAGCTTGGGAGATGTCAGAGTGACAGAAAATTCTTACTTATTCACTAATGAACTGTGTAGTCAGTACTAGTAACCCTGCTTTGTCTGATGTAGATGCTGTAGATCAGAGATTTTGGATTAGTTTACTTTTCAGCACATGTACTGTTTTCTTAAAAATCAACTCTCAGTGGAAGGACACCTGTTTAAGTTCTGCTGTTCTAATATTTAGCTGTTGATGTTCCCTGCAGTGAGACTCAAACACTTCTCTTTGAAGCTATATTTTTTAAAAAAGAGTTTCAAAAAGTACAGGAAAGATATATATATATGACATTTTTTCTTACTTTTATGACCCAAATTTTGATTTTTGCCAAACACTAGACTCCAACTATGGGTTGCTTATACGTCACATTTGCCTCTGTTTCCTAAATTCATTTATTTGTGTGATAGCATGAATGCAAATTAGACAGCCGATTTAATTATGTCTTACTGCCAAAGGTTTTCATTTCTCTGCTTCGCTTCAGAATGCTTTCATATACTCATTTTACTTGTCAACAACAAAAGTTGTGCTCGCTGCCTTTATATAAATCATGCTACTTATTTATAATAATAAACCTTGTGGTAACACTCAACAACCACGGAGTGCTCTAAGCAAATGTCTGCAGAACAGGAAAAAAAAGCTATCAGTTAGTTTACAAAGCACGGGAAGAATAAAAGACATAAAAGTGCTTTCAGTTTGCAATATCTGCTTTCTGAAATGTCATTATAAAATGCAAAGCAAAGGAGAACAGTCAAAGTCTAGACAAGATCAGGAAGATGAAGAAAACTTTCATATCACTGCTTTGGAGTTGAGTGGCACCCTCCGGTACAGCAGTACTTTGCATATACAGCAAGGAAGAATGGATTGGTAGCAAATTCTGGATGCAAATTGCATGCAGTCAGTCAAAAAACCAAAACCAAAACAAGTCATACTTCTGCAGCATGATTATAAGCCAAGGCAGACATCAAAATCTGCCATGAGCTACTTTAAGGAACACATGCTGCAGCTTTTGGTCCAGGCCCCTTACCTGAAATGCCCACAAAATCTATGGCAACAGTTTGAATATGCTGTGTTTGCAGTGTAGCCTAAAAATATGTTTAAAGCTGAATAGTTAGTGAATGTTCTTGAATCAAATAAAGGCTCAGCTGGCTACAAAATCTAAGGTATGTGCAACCTGTGATATCTGATTAACTACTGATTCACACAAATGTTGCACTGCAGTTTTCTGTTTTTAATCAAAAACATCCAGGGAAGAGGAGGTACATTCATTTTAGACCCAACAACCTCAAATCAACAAAGCCTATTAACCCTGAGTGGTGGAAAAAAAATGTCTTTAGACCACTCATTGCGCCACACTGCTGGTTATTAAGCCTATTACTCTAAACTACTCAGAAGAAAATATGAATATTTTATTAACTGCTCTCACTCTCATTCATTTCCCTCCTATTTGGACTTTGGTTGCAGCAGGGAAAGCAACAAAACCATGCGGAAAAAAAATAGTAACTAAAATTAGTAATGGATCTGAAAAACTGGAAAGGAGAAACAGAAGGAGAAGCGATGGGAGGAGCAGCCTCTGGGCAAATTGTAACCATGTGTGATTGTGTGCTAAGAAATTAAGCTCCACTTTCTCATCACTGTGATGGCATAATGCACCAACTGACTTGGAAAGTATATGTCTTTTTATTACTTTTATTTTCTCTGCCAAGAAGCCAGAGGTATGTGATCACTGCTGTTTTCTGGACCGCCTATCTGTCTGTTTTTCTCCACTGTCTCTCAAGGAAATTACATAACTAACATTGACCTGAATTGCAAGAAAGATGATTGAGAGGCAGAGCATTGGCACAGGAAGAACTTATTAGTTTTTGGTGCTGATCCAGATCACTTTGTTTGAAAATTGCCAAATTGGGCACCGGCGAAGAATAAGTTCTCCGAGTGCCTTTTTAGTTTTCACTGATGTCATTATCATGGACTAGACAAAAGACCAGCATCAATAACAAAACTATTTGCACATCTCCTTCCTACACCAAAAACATCCAGCACTGGACCTGAATAGCTAGGCTACAAAGGTGAGGCGGAGAAAAGAAGCAGAACTATGACACGTTTCATTTCATACATCACTGACCAGTTCATACTGACACTAAACCAAAGATAACCACAAGTGACTTGACAGCAGTTAAAGAGGGTTTGAAATTCCAAAGTCTTTAAACATAAAACTGCGTCTTGAAACAGAAACAGTGAAAGACAGTTCTGACACAGCACTGGCAGAAAAGTGAATTCAATGATGGACATCTTAACCTTTGATATAGGCGGGCATCAAGTAGTGAAGGGTTCACCAGAGAGTAAAAAAGAAAAAACTGTACTTACCCTGCTATGTGTTCACACAAAGAGTAAATTCATGTAGTTAAACAGTAAACCAAACCAGCAGCTAACGTCCATGATTGGTTTTTTTTGACAATCGCTGTGCACGGTAAGTGAAAATGTAGATGTGAAAATGACAAATGACAGACAAGACAAGTTTTTTGCAACAAAACTGGTCAATAAGTGCCAACTTTGTTGGGTTGCTAACATGGTTATACATATTTATTGTAAATAAGCTCCATCTCTGAAAGGAATTACAATAAATTTTAGTTATAATAAAATAAAAATAAAATAAAATAATAGAAATTCTATTACGGTTCTGCAAAATTTGAAAATAAAATCTGGTTATACAAAACTAGAGCCTACACTGTGAACACACGTATTAATACTGATGTTATGGGCATGCTATGAGCATAAAAAGAAGAAAGAAGAGTACATTCTTGTTTATATACGTAACATACCAAATGGTCTATGAAATTAGCACAGCTTGATGTGCAGCTCCACAGGGCTGAAGTAGAACACTCAGCCCTACCTATACACAGCAAGCAGCTGCCTCAGAAACCGAACAGACAATGAAGAGAAATTTTGAGGCCGGTAAATCGAGGTGGTCGCCATGAATGAGATGGAAGTGCAGTTATTATGTTCTCTTGATTGGCAAAGATGGTGAGACAGACCTCTACTGTATTAGAAATATTTCCAGATCGATCTAAATCTGACTTTTTCAAAAAAAACAAAAACATCTGAAAACCATTTTTCTGCGTTTCTTTTCAAAAAGTATCCTTGGTATTTTTCAATAAAAATATGCAAAATATGCAACATGCCAATTCATTAGACTTCAGGTAGGAATGAGTCTGATGAACTCAGTGGCAAAGGAAGGTATTTCACATTTGCTTAGAGATTCGACTCGTGACGAACATGAACATGTGATGAACAAAGAAATGGACACGTTAACCAGAATGTGAATGGAAAGAAAGTGCAAGGAAACAACATAAGGGAAGACGCAGCAGAGCTTTAGGTCTTTGGGGCTCTTCAAAGACTCCAATACTCCTCAAAAACAAAGCCAGATGATGAGGGACAAAAGGAGGAGCTGTCATTTTCACACTGCACTCTCAGAGCACCAAGCACAAATTAACTTCTATTTGGGAGGGGGAAATTAAAATCCTGTTGTGTTAGCAACAAATGAACTCCTACTTGTTTAAGTACTATCCTTTGGGAATGCATACATTGCATAGAAAACATTAGGAGATGAAAGTGTTCATGTAAGACAGCCAGAAATGAAAAATAAGATAAACCACTGGAGGCCAAGTCATTAACTTGAGCCCCCTTTTCAAAGCTTTTGCTGGCAGATGCTCGCCCCCGTCTTCAGACGAACATCTAGTAAACTGATCTGGCACCAGCCTACCATGCTGAAATCTAGTCTAATCCTCAAAGCACTTCAAAGCTGTGCATGAGCGTGTGGTCTGAACTACCCTCTGTTGTACTCTTTTAGATGGGAAAAATGCTTTCCGCAGCCTTCGACAGATCTCATTTACATTTGGTTTGAAGCGCAAAACACCATCTTAACACTTGTCTCATGTGATTTGGTTTCAAAACGTTGTTTTCATTGTGCTTTGATGCTTGATAATATTGAGGAAGAATGCACAAGTGACAAAAAATAATGTTATATTGTTAGAGCATACAGATGATCTACTTAAACCCAAGGTTTAGTAGGCTTCTTCGAGATAAAGTGTAGAAAATTTCAGGAGATTTCAAGTTTCAAAAATAGGGACTATACATAGATATAGAAACTAATTGTCTCATCAGGAGTAATTGTTTCAGTCAGCCACTAACTATGAACGATGGTTTTAACGTAAAAATATTGCAGTCATTTCATTAGATATTACTGTCATCTTGTTTTTGTTTGAGATTTTCTAACAATGATGCCATGCAGCACTGGAGTCAAATTAGTAGTTATTCAGTTGTTTCCTTGTG
This sequence comes from Etia nguti, assembly GCA_015106755.1. Lineage (NCBI taxonomy): Eukaryota > Metazoa > Chordata > Actinopteri > Cichliformes > Cichlidae > Etia > Etia nguti. The sequence continues at coordinate 14,381 of VUQG01020060.1, forward strand.
TTATCAGGGCACAATGATTCAAATTAAAATTGAAACCAATCAAATTGGATCACACACACACACGATCCTGATGAAGCAAACAATAACAAAGTCATGTTCTTCTGTACGGTTACATTTCTGCTGCTCTTCAGGGCTATATGATTTAAATATATTTAAATATATAAATTTTTTTGATTTCTTATCCAAGTATGGAAATTATTAACATTTAACAGTTGAAACACAGCACAGATCTACAAGTGTCGCCCTCCAGTCACACCAAGCCAGTGAGATCTTATCCCCCGCACCAAGAGTGAGTCTGTGAGTTATTTAGGCCAGAAAATGTTCAGTAAGTCCCTGGGTAAAAAAGCTGGGCTTACTTTTACTCATAATCATACTTTTGCATTTCTATTATTACATGTTTTTTCTTTGAACAAATGTCTCCTGACATCTTTATTGCAAATTATAATATAGCCAGAAGTGACGGCAAGTCACACGAGATAAAGTTGAGC
>VUQG01020060.1:14888-27717 GCA_015106755.1 Etia nguti
AGATAAAGTTGAGCCCAAAATAACAGAAATACTAAAAAAAAAAAATGGCATCCACAAAAGCAACCGTAAATGTAAACAGCTATAAAGTTGTTCTATTTTAGAGTAAAATTTAAAACAGTCAAATAGTTGGTTAATACAATTTCTGGGCAGCATAGTGGTGCAAGAAAATCCTGAGTTTGAAACCACAGACCAGCTGAGCCTTTACTGTGTGGAGTTTGCATGTCGTCCCTGTGTCTGCGTGGGTTTCCTACCACAGGCCAAAGGGTGCATATTATCTTAACGGGTGATTCTAAATTGTCCGTAGGTATGAATGTAAGTGTTGATGGTTTCTGTCTCCCTGTTAACGCTGTGATATATAGGATAAATTCCAGCACCCCCTGTGAGTAAACTGGATTAGCAATTACATGATGGATGATTGGAATTTTTAATTCCCACCTAAAAATACTATATTGAGCTAAATAAAAAATAGGTGCCTCTAAGATATCATGTTAAAGGTTTTTTATTTGCAGGTAAATAGCTGTGCATAAATTTGACAGTAGCAGATGTGCAATATGGTACAACATGTTTTACTAAAACCACGTATAACCTTCAAAAAGTCTTCGTCCAAGCAAAGTTTTGCAAAAGAAGATACTTTCTTATAACCAAAGTCAAGGTTTATGGTTGTAGCTTTCTAGGCCTGTAATGTTAAATAGAGTGTAGCTCTTGTGTAAAAAAAAAAGACATTTAATAGAGTCCAAGGAGCTTGGAAAGAAAAGTGTCTGGACTTCTTTAAGTTTCCTTTAAGATGTTTCACCTCTCATCCGAGAAACTTCTTCAGTTTAAGAGCAATTGGTGGAGAGTCCCAGATTTTGAGCCCTATGGGAGTGTCCCCAAGAGGGTCATGGACCCCCTATTGATCCTCTACCTAATCACGCGAGCCAAGGTGTGAAAACGGGTGTGGGTCACAATCAGCCAAGGTTTCAGGTGAACCCATTGTTAAACCTAGATCCACCCTATCGTGTGATTTACTAAGGCTTTACTTGCTCCTTAGACAACGATGACCTGGGTGACTGAGAACCTTCACAGACAACATTTAATAGATTTTTCTTGTGGTCAAGAGAATAATGGAAATAAACATAAGCCCCAAAGATGTTTAAATGCATGGCAAACAGCAAACATGTATGTGCTCTGCAGAGGCTACTGTATGTTGAATTAGGAAAAAAAAAAACATCTATATCAAATATATATGTCACTTTTAGATTTAAATAATACAAATCCCTGGAATAAATGTGGACAAAGAGCATCTGTTTATTTAGAGAAATAGCAGCAGGCCAGTTTAGTTTATCATTTAAGCAAGAATGCAAGATCCTATTGATTTCAGTGGGGGGTTTTTTTGAGTAATTTCGCCTAGGGTGCCATGCTTTTTGCTGAAAACTGGCAGGAAAATGTCCACTTTCTTTATGACTCAGACCGGAATAAACTGTGTCAGCTTGGCAGAACCCCAAAACTCTTTCACAGAAATGAAGGAAAGGGAACTGGGGGGGAAAAAAAGGAGGATGCAAGACACAAAGACTGAGCTCTCCACTCTGGTTGTGCCTCATTGAATCAATAAAACAGCCCTAAATCATGAATTAATTACATAAAATAGTCTGGGAGCATTCTCCCCTATTCACTTCAGTTAGATTCATGATCATTTTACAATTTATTTTCTCTCCTTGGTATTCAGATTTGGTCAGGCCTCGTGTTGTATTGTATGATTGATGGCAGGCCTTAAGCAGCGAATGAACCCATGTAAAGTAACAGCTATGTCTCAACAGTTCTGTGCAGCGACTTTGACATCTGGCTAAAAAAATAAATAAAATAAATAATCCAGCAAACAACACAGTGCTATGGTCTGGGTATTCATGCTGGCTAACATGATGGCCACTGACCTGACAGTGGATGAAAGCCTTGGGGCTGGAGTGAAGTAAACACCCCCGCCTGCCCTCATTATGTAGAGCTGTCAGTGTAGACTCCAGCCCACTAATACACTGCAGAGGAAACAGGGAATAAACTCTCTTTAGACCTAACCCCCACCTAACCCCATTCATTTCTCATTTCTCCTTGGACAGTCTAATTAATTTAGAGATAAGAATTAATTAAAAATGTTCACCCATCTGGGAACTGATACATACTACACCAGCAATGTTCATAAAAGCTTTCAGCAAAATGACGAACCAAGTTCTTTAAAAGGTTGACATCCTAAAAGATTTAAAAGATACAAGATCTAAGGTAGCTTTGGTAGGGGAGCTAATTAAATCTAATTATATTAACAGGTCTACAACAATGAAATTACAAGATTTAGACCAAAGAATAACACACAAAAAATTGTGCTTAATTAAAAATAGAGATGACATTGGCCTCTTAATAAAGTTTTTTTTTTTTAATTTAAAAAAACAAATGATTAAAGGCAAATGGTATTTATTTTGCACACAGAGCTCATCCACCATTTTTAACACATAAAAACTTTAGCAGGATTTAGCAGGACTTATTGAAAAATGCATAACCCTGAAATAAATTATAGAGCAAATTGAACAGAAACATGTTCAAAACTTTTTCCCTTACTAGTTCTTAGATTCCCCAATTCTGAGGACGATTTATCTACTTATTTATTTATTTTTACATTCTGGCAAACTAACTCAATCAATCGGAATGCAGGGATTATTTCTCTGCTGGGACAAAAACAACTGGCTGGATTTTAAAACTCGTACAAACAAATTGGTAAAGGAAGGATGAACTTTCTGTTGAAATGTGAGGAAAGATTCTCTCTCACTCACAGTCAAGAAAACATGAGTCTGGCCCAATGGGAAGCTTTTTCAAAGTGTCTAAAGTGGACAAACTAAGTGTTCTGTAAGTGCACCATTTCTTTTACTATGGAAGAACTAAAAGGTAGAGGCACTTTGAGGATAGACTTGTATTAGTACAGATTATACATATTTTTTTTCAACAAAATTCATTATATTCAATATATTTTTTCACTTACAGTCACAGGCTGGCAACATACACTGGCACAGAAGCCCCCCTGCTGTGTCTAAAAATGACTCATCCAGGCAGAAAGTGCAACTAAATAATAGGAAAATCATTTTTATATTTTGGCTTTAATTGAATAACAGTATTCAGAAATTGGGGGAAATTGTTCATTTTAATGAATGAAAGAACACTGATTTTTTCCCACCAAACAATTACCTGTTGCTTTAAAAAGGAACTTTTAGGCCACTTTATTAGATACTGGCTAATACCGGTTAGACCTCCTTTTCTTTGTGGCATAGATTCAACAAGGTGCTGGAAACGTGCCTCAGAGATTTCAGTCCATATTAACATGACAGAATCACAGCAGAAGTGTCAGCTGCACATCCATGGTGCGAATTCCCTGTTGTACCACATCCATATTGGATTGAGATCTGGTGACTCTGGAGACCATTTGATTACAATGACCTTGCTGTGACGTTCAAGACACCAGTTTGAGATGATTTGAGTTTTGTGCATTGGAAGCATCCAGGAGTGGCAACAGGTCTAGCCCATCTGCTTCAAGGTTTGATCAGTTGTGTATTCAGAGATTCTCGTCTGCATATCTTGGTTATAATGAGTGTTTTTTTTGAGTTTCTGTTGAATTCCTGTCATGGTCTGGAGTCTGGTGACTCCAGGTTTATGTTTCGTGTTTATTAATTTTTTTAGAGTTTTCTGTTTTTTTGTTATTTTTCTTCGAGTGTTTAAGTGTTCTCTGTGCTTCCCTTGTGTTCATGTCATTTTACTTTGACAGTCCCTTGTCTCATGTCTGTGCCTCTAGCCTCGTCTCCCTTTAGTCTCATCAAGTGTTATCAGTCCCAGCTGTGCTCTCCTCCTCGTTATCCCTCAGTACATTTTAGCCCTGTGTTTCTCTCGGTCAGTGTCGCGTCGTCCCCTCATGCTGTGTGGGTTTCTCCTGTTGTGCTTCCTGAGATCTCCGTCCTTAGTTTCCCAGTGTTTTGTTATTAGTTTCCAGTTTCTAGGTTTTGGTTTGGTTTTGTAATTGTTTTTCTTTGTGTAAGTTATGCCACTGCAATAAAGCAGCCTCCTTCAGTTCATCCCCGTGTTTTGAGTTCTGCATTTGGGTCCTTCCTCCTACCTGACACAGCTGTTTCATGACACTTCCTATCAGCTCAAAGCAGTCTGGTCTCCTCTGACCTCTGGCATTAAAAAGGTCAGACAGAGAACTGTCACTCAAGATTTTCTTTTTAAAGTAATTCCAGTCACTCAACAGTTTCTGAACTACTCAGACCAACCCGTCTTTCACCAACCATGATGCCATGTTCAAAGTGACTTAGATCACCTTTCTTCCCCATTTTGATGCTTGGTTTGAACTTTAGCAGGTCATCTTCATATCTAAATGCATTGAGCTGCTGCCATGTGATTGAGTGCTAAGATATTTGCAGTGACAGTATACCTGTTCAATAAAATGGCCGGTGAGTGTATATCCTTCAAGGTCTAACAAATCTGTAGGCTTAAAAGCAGATCACCTGATTACCTTCAAAGAAAGACCATAGAACAGTTATATTAATGAAATTCTGGTTAAAGTCAGGGAACTATTGTGTTCAAGAGTTCAAGAGAACAAGTTTGAAAGTCAATAAGAAACTTTAATGCAATATTATGTAATGAAAAGATTTATTAGAATTATTGGCGCTTCATTTTTCTTGGACCCACATTCTCATTTAAAATTGTAATGAGTCTATACAGAATGCAGCGAATGTAACGTAAAACACAAACAGAGCTGTGTGTGTAGGTTTCTGATTACTTTGGCAAACTAAGTCTGGTCTGATAGCTTCACCCTAACCATTTTCCTCAGCATTACAAGGTAGTGAACGTAACAGCACAAAAAAACACATGTTCATGGCATATATAACATAAACGGCCATAAGGACACTGTGTTTTAGCATCAAGTCATTTTTGCACAGCAGTATTTATCACAGATTTTTTTTTTTCGTCTATCACACAGGTCTTTGCTAATATGTAATCTTTTGTCTTGTTCTTGTCATCAGTAAAAACAAAACCTCAGGACACCCTGAGAACTTTTCCCCAATAAAAATCAGTTACATAGTAAATATGTATGAAAGGTCCTCATTGATGCCATAAATTATCTTGATCCTGTGCATGCTGGGAACAGCTCCAGTCCACCTCTAACTCTGATTATAATTAGGCACAAAAAAAAGTCAAAACTCTTTGCACTCAATACTTTCATATACTGCAGAATCCTCTGCATTGCACTCATTGATTCATCTCTGTGAAAGATTTACTACTTCTAGATTAACCCACAGGTACTTAGTGTTCACAGGATTACAGGTTGTAAACACAAAATCAGCTTGAGAGTTATTTATAGAGGCATATATCCAGACTTGAGATAAATGGAAGCAGTGGGATTTATCAGCAGAACTGTTGCAGCTTGACATTCAGTCTTTGGGTTGTGCACAGAAGCTTATTTAAGGAAAGTACAAAACAGCTTCCCTAAACCTGTCCTTAATATAATGTGCTTTAAACACATTAAACATATATTGTTAGCAAAGTTTTTGAAATGCAGTGATGTCTTTGAGAAAGACCCAATTTCAAATACTGCAATTTACACCTTATGTACTCTACCTGAACCAAGTGTAATTTAAACTAAACACAGACAGCCACTTGGGCTTCAGCTAATACCCAAGCCCTAAAAGCAAATAAGCCAAAATATGTATTTTGTCAATGTCCCTGCCCAATTTGATGCATTGGGGATTTCTAAAAAAAAAAGGTTATCCCTACAAAAGTAAATATTATATTTAGAACTCACAGGACTGCACTTTTAATAATATACATTTAGTAAAACAGTGAATATTTCCAATAGTAGGACAGTGTGTCTGGGATTGAGATAAAAACATCACGGTGACCATGTTAATGGTAATAAAGTCACAAGATGGCCATGACTTTGTGATTTGTTTAGTGTGTGTTTTGGACAACAATGCAGCTCTACAATGCAGAGCAATAGACTTCATTGGGATTTTATGAAGGCACAGTACTGTAAGATCCTCATAGTGAAATCAAATAAAATCCATTTATTGCAGGGGTTAGGGCAACTCGTCGTGACCCTAAAGCAGTAGAGCTTCCTCACAACATTATACTGGCACCTCCAGATTTGACTGTACCTTCTTTGGATTTCTGTGTTTAGTTTAGGCCAGATCTTTTGCTTTAAGTCTTCCCAATAGTTTGCTTTTGGCCACAGGAAATTCTTTCAGAATGTTTTTTTAATTTCCTGGATGAGTTTTCACAATGTTCTTTTTGGAGAATTTTAGGAGAAGTTTTCTAACTGTGCATATGTAAATGCCTAGAACCTTTCACGACACATGTGCTATTGTAGACTAAGTTATAACTCCATATTTTTGTTCTTGGACTGTACTAGAGTAGTTTTGCCTGATTCACATTTTTTTTTAAAAACTCATTTATTTTGTATTGGACCTTGAAGCATCTCCACAGATGTGTGAAAGAAGCTGTTTTAGCTTCTTTCCCTTTAAGTAACTGTTTAAACTAAATTTGATTCTGACTGGCTGCTTCTCATAAAAAGAAAAACTGAATAATAGGTGGGGCTGTTGAGATCTCCTTCTTCTGACAAAATAAGGATCGAAGAGAAGAGAAAACTATCAAACATCAAGCAACTAGAGGAGTCTGAAGCCTACATTTTTGACACATGGAGTTTAGTTTTACCTCATCAAGCTCTGGCCAAGTTCAATATGAGCACCCACAAAAAATATAAAATTATGTCTTTCTTTTTTACCATTTTATCTAGCATCTTCTTACCTCATCAAGGTCTGCAGATGATCCACTAAAGCCTACTTGGAGACTTTATATGTCAACTATGATTAAGCCTTTGAGGAAAATAAACACATAATAACCCGATAAACATGGTTTAAGACAGTATAAAATGGAACGGCAAACAAAATGACAAAAACGCATCACACAAAAGACAATACAAAATGAACATGTGTGCACACTTAGACTGAGATCTGAACTCTAAACCATGTGCGCAGCACACCGATGTGTCGTGTAACTATGTTTTGCAGTGAAGAGTAATGGCAAGTCTTTTCATGACACACATCACTTTCTGCTCGGTGCTTCACGGACTCTGGAGGGTTCTGGACATTTTGAGGTGAAAACAAACATGCGGGAAATAAACCCTCCAAATAGCACACAATGAGTAACAACATTTTCAAAGAGCCATCAAATCTAATGAACGTCAAAACTGCGCATGACTGTCCTCCCCCTACTGGTGTTGTAAAGCTTCCAGTGTGAAAGGCTAACAGTGAGTGACAAGCACCCCTGATTATTTCATCACTGAGTAAGGTGTGCTGAATATAGCACTGAATTCAAAAACAGCAGCCTCTCAGCCTGTCAGTAGACTCGTTCCTCGCTTCAAATATCTACTAATGTCATAGACAGCGGTTTGAAATAAAAGGGCCAACTCTAGTAAGAAAGATAACCTCCTGAGATGTATCCATAGCGTGTTCCTCGGCTGTGCTTTTACTGTCACACTATGTAAAATTAGGTCATTATATCCAAACCAGTATAAGGAAAAGAAAAACCCAAAACAAAACTTATTAATCATTTATTCCACTGTTGAATAAACAAACTGAAATTAGCATTCCCAAACTGTCAAGCAGAGATGGTGTCTGCAGAGCTGCACATTCGTTTTAATGAATTAAACAGCCAAGAAAGAAGATGTTCCATTCAGACAGCACAAAAGTGACTCATGTATAATTGATGAGTGACTCAGTGTAGGGAATTTTATGTCAGGCCTGGGTGTTATCATTTGGAGCCCCAGTGCAAATGCGCAGCAGGCAGTGACACTCGGGAAGTTTGTTCCCACGATTCAAGTCCTGAAAGTGTAACAAGACCTATGCAGGGACTTGTGTGCATTTTGGCTCCATCTTAGTTCTGTCATTTATGGCACTGTTGTGACTTCAAATAACAACACTTTCTGGCACCTCAAACAATAAAGCCGTTTGAGTCGATACCGTTTCCTCTGCCATTGTCCCTGGTGTCTAACCATGCTTCACACTTCAGCAAACTTGCACATACTTTTAGATGTAAAAATGCCACATACAACTGGGTAAACAGCCAAAGGCCACCATGTACAATGCTCCCCAGCTCCTTAGACTGTGAAAACGTGTTTGTCCCATTCCAGCTGTCATAAGCTTTTCAAGAGGCTACACCCTCCAAAACTGAAGATGTGTCTTCAGATCTGTCTTCAGTCATCACAACTAAAAGTGAAATCTGCAATAGCTGAAATAATAGCTTTTCAAGCTTTAATACATGTCCATAACTTCAGCAAGAAGGACACACTATGCAAATTCCACTTAATTATTGTGTTAAGGTGTCCCCAGTGTTTGTACAGGGCAACAAAATGAGCAAAAGCCATCTGCTGATTTTTCTCTTTCTTCATATATCAAAAAGACTGTGTCGGAATAAGCCATTCAGTCCGTGGTGATGTCGATCGGATAAGCACTACGCCCTGGCGGGTGAACATATCCGCCCTCTTAAGTTCCAAATGAGCAGCTGCCTCGCAGTCCGCCAGATTTATTTCCTCGCTAGAGCAGCTTCTGTTAACTGCAGAATGTATCAGCTATGAGCAAAGCACGCCAAATGTTTTGTTGTTGGCTCCAAGAGTGAACACAAGTTTTCCTGCAACCTGGCATCTGAGCAATGGAAGATCCAGGAGATTCCTTAAGTTTTGAATGTGACTGCGGTTTCAGGTTCTATAAGTCATAGCAAATTCCAAAGGGTGATAATGATGACGATGCACTTTGGAAAATGTAATCGATTTTAAACAATTGGCGTTGCTGTCTCTTCGTCATACCTTTTCTGTTGAGCTTTGCCTATTTGCGGATAACATACGTGTAATCAATGAATGAGCATGATGCTAATAATTTAAGAAATTATAATGGCATGGCATGAAAACACTCTTGACTGCAATTCAAGAATACCAGCTATATTGGGGCAAGGGTGGCAGCAGCACATGTCAATTAAAGCTACAATAAATAAAAGTAAGTAAAATTTAATTGTACAGCATCTTTCAAGATAAACATCAAAGTGCTTCACAACAAAATGCTAAAACATAAAAATAAAAGTTAACTAAAAGCAAGTTTAAAAAGATGGGGTTTTAGCTGTGTGCCCCCACAACAACCACAGATGTCAAGCTCAGAGGGAGAGAGTACAAGAGTCTGGGGGTCACCATTGCAAGAGCTCTGTTTCCTTTAGTTTTCAGCCTTGTATGCAGTACAGCCAGCAGGATGATCACATGACCCCAGGGAGCTGTTGAGGACGTATGGATATAAAAGTTCTCTGATTTATGCTGGTGCCTGTCCATGCAGAGATCTAAAAGTCAAAACCAGAATCTTAAAACAGGCTCTGGATTAGAATTAGAGCCAATGCAGCTGGGTCAGCAACAGCCTGACATCTGAGTACTTAGAAGCCTTGCAGCAGCATCCTGAACAACCTGCAGATATTCCAGACAAACACTAAACCAGCCCATTTGAAACCAGTCAAAATAACACAGGTATACAGGTGTTATGGAGTAAACATTTTTGAAGAATTTGTTAACTACAAATGGGGATGGGTGGGTAAAACTTGGGACCTTTAGAAATGCTCTAACCAGATTTTTTAAAGGCAGTATAACATGTTAAACCTGAAATGTTGTTAGCAAAATCTTTGTCTTTCTGGTGTTAAATGCCGTATTGACCCTTCATGTAATGAACAATGATTAAGTCTAACTGCAGTATGGTTATATTTAATTACTGGTATGTTTTTCCTTGAAAATTGTTGAATAAAAAAAAGCTGCCAGCAGTAGTACCAAGCCAGTACCTAGGACATTTGTGAAAACTTAGGGATGAAAGTAAATCCGCTGAAAAACAGAAATTTATGCATTGATTCAAAGAAATTATTTCTCCTGATGTTGTTGTTAATCTTTCCAACATTTTGCAAAAAAAAAAAATCAAAAAGCTAAAGCCAGGGTATGCCAAAAGCACACATGTAAACTACTGAGGGATAAATCTGATTAAATAAATAAATAAATAAAAAACAGAGTAGGGGTGATTTTAAGTCAGAAAAACTCATAAAGGTGGTAATTCGTGACTCAGCTTATTTTATATCTGCCTAAAACAAAGCAGGTGACTCAGCTTCATCTCAACCTGATGTTTCTGACAACAAATAAAGGTGCTAATGTTCAGTCTCATTCAAGAGCTGAATAAAATTTGAATTGACTTTGCATTTTCACCAGTGTACTAAATGAGGTTTTTTTCCCTCTGGATGCTAATATGACTTATTATAATAATGCACTCAGACAAGCAGCCAGTTGTTCCAAAAAACATCCTGGCTTTAGGGGGGGGGGAAGCAATAACTGCCAACTCACTAACTTGCTTAAGGGTGTCTCAGATTGTGTTAACTTTTTCAAATCCATGAAGAATTTCACTTAATAGTTAAGACAAATCTGTTACTGCTGATATAGACGTTTAAACAGGACGTTACAACAGGAATATTTGACTGTGCATACATTTAGTTGAATCATTAGGTACGCTAATTTCTAAAGTGTATGTAACACTTGTTTCCCTTTGATTATATGTTCCGTATTTAGTACACACATTTAAAATATGCCTAAAAAAGGAGCCTGTTAAATGATTAAGGCAACAACAAAATTACCAGATAACCAGTGTTATCTTTACTGTGCTAAAACATGTTAATCTCACTTCTTGCATCTGTTTTGCGTCTCCTTATCCTAGGACGCTGAATGTAAAGTCAGATATGGAAAGGTAATACCAGTTATTCATGCAAAATATAGTACAAACTGAATAAGGAAGAACAGCATGCAGGTTGTGACTCCTCATTCTCCTAGATGCTTTTTAATTGTTAAACCCTGCTGCTGGTCCTCGGAGAGGGCTTAATGGGGGGGAAATCAATTAGTTGACTCCACTGAGAGGTCCCTTGTATGTACCAGAAGACTGAGCAACTATCAGAGCATAAACAATTGATTTGTGTACTTATCCTGCAGAGGGGGGCATATGTTTATCACGTAACTTAAAAGTTAATCTACTTATGGTTGTAATTAAACCAACTTTTTTGCTAAGTGTGAATCAATGTGAAGTGAAGTGCATAAATATAAGCTACTTTGGGGGATTGTCCAGCCACTGGTGGACAATTCAGATTTAACAGCTGGTAGCACTGTCATTACAGAGGAGAACTTGTTTTTAACCTGTGACAACGGGAATTTCAACACATGGGAAAAGAGAAAAATCTGCAGCACAGGCTGTCCCGGGAAGTTCCATTATACGTTGCAATACAAAACTGTCCGACAGCAAAGGTGAGAGATGACAATCTTACCATTAATTTGGACAAAAATCAGGTGTTCACAGTATGTTAGCTACACAGCAAATCGTTTTCTAACTTGCAGTGTCATCATAGCCATGCACAGCCATGCTCAATCTACAAAACTGACTCATATAATAGCACACCTTTTATTTACTTACATACCTATTGATTAAAAAACTCATGTAGATGTCTATCAGATAAAAAAAAAATCATAACATTAATCATCAATATTTCAATTATCAGTTTATATAGAGACAATGGTCCTTTCCTATTTTTTTTCTAAATTTATTATAAGAATAAGAAACAACTTGTCCTTTCTTGGCATTGTGCTGCAAATTGGCAAATTCAAATCAATACTGTAAAAGATAATTAAGGGTTGATCTGTATTAAAACAATGTATAGGTTGATGTTAAAGGCAAAAAATGTATATAGGCTAGATAAACAAGTGACTGACACTTAAAGCTGACCTTGTATTTTTGCACTTGTACCTTGTCTGTGAATGCTTGTAATGTTTCAGTCAGCTGCTGGACCAATTACCCAAACCAGTCTGGAAATCATGCACAAACTGAGTTCTTCATCTTCAGCTTTTTTTGTTGTTTTTACTGTGCAGCAGTTCAGACTCACACATATGTCGTGCTGCTGTTCATGTCTCACAGGTTTTAATGTATTCTTTCATCTTGCTTCTGTTGCTCAACAGTCCACTCAGAGACAAAGCTGCTTTTCTGTTGCGTGCCCACAGCACAAATCAGGTAATTCATTTGTGCACGCACCGTGACCAGATGTGTACATTTTCTTTTCATCAGACACAGTGCATACTTGTGAGTTCATAAAAAATCCAAAAGATGTTTTTGACTACATCCATTAGCAATGGAAAAGATGAAAAGTTCTATTAAAATTCACAGAAATTCACTAGAAGTTGATATCTTTGCCTCCAGTTTCTGACATCTGAATATTTATTGTTTATGTATACATATACATACATATATATATTGTGTTATTTACAGTGTTTATTTATCGGATAAAATAAGTTAAATGTCACCGTTATTATTGTCCGGCCGGAAACAGCGGGGGTGTCCAAATTCAGAGGCTGCATTCTCTTGAGGACCCGGCCTTCGCGGCTATGAATTCTGCGATATGGTTTTTCAATTTTGTTGTCTGGGTGGAAAATTGGGAGAAATTCAGGAGAATGGTGGCTCCGGGAGATTTTCGGGAGGGGCACTGAAATTCGGGATTCTCCCGATTTTTCCGGGAGAATCCCGAATTTCAGTGCCCCTCCCGAAAATCTCCCGGAGCCACCATTCTCCCGAATTTCCACCCGGACAACAAAATTGAAAAACCATATCGCAGAATTCATAGCGCGGCCCAGCCAATTCCAGTTTCCAACAATGGAGGCGGCTACTTAGTTTTAATATTACCTTTATTACTCTTTCTGGGTCGCAAAATAAACTTTTAACAT
>VUQG01020061.1:0-45491 GCA_015106755.1 Etia nguti
AACCAACTTCCTTCCAAGCCAAAGACTAGAAAATATGATGAAGCATATCTTCCCTTTGGCTTCACCTCCACGACAGCTGTCGTGCCAAGGTAGGTGTCATCGACAGAATTCGTTCCCCCTGTGTCGGGAGCACACGCTGGGCTCTCCAAATCACGGACAAACAGTATCCCACATTCTTGATTTTTAGTTCACAAACACTTCTTATAACACCTAACTACTCCTGAAACTTTGGAGGTTTTAGCTCTTTATACAGTAAAGTTACAGGAGGATAAAAATAATTATCAGGCAAAATGTCCTTCGTTTGTTAAAATAATCCCGTCCGATACCACGTGAGAACAATAAATATATAATTTTCTGTTGTAACCCTCAAACTGAATGGTAATGTAACGACACTCAGTTTTCACTTTTTCACAAAACTAAAACATCACTACTTCCACGTCTACTTGTCTGTAATGGAGGCGGAGTCAACTGGATTCGCACTCCGCGCCCAGCGAATGCTCGCGACGCAGGGGGAACACATTCTGTCGGTGATACCGACCTTGGCACAACACTGATCCTGCCACAGTTTGTTCCCCCGGTTCAAACCACGGACAAACAGTATCCCACAGCTGTTTGTGTTTTTAAACCCATTTTGCACAGAGAGACATTTTTTGAAAAATGTATTGATAGCAATGTTGAATATTCTTACATAGTAAAAATAAACAAACAAAAAACCCCAACAAAAAACAGCAACTATACGTAAAATAATGACACCATAAAGATGGTTTGTTTTTCTGTTATTTAAAAGAGGTAGTAGTTTATTTTGTTGGAACCTGTAATTTATTGCAGTTAAATTTTATTTGTTTAATTCTTTACAAAAGGTTTGAGGTGTGCAATAAAGTGCAATGGAGTTTGGGAACCACTGCCTTAAAGCAACATAAAAACTTTGCGAAGGAGCCAAATTAATGAGACCGTTTTACTTTAGTTTCAGTGATTTAGTCAAAAAACCTGCAAAAGACAGATTTTTGTGGTTGGAAAAGTTTTGAAAAGTCATGCTAATTATCTGACAAATACTTTTTCAGGTGTGGATTTTCTGATTGTACAAGTTGCTCAAAATCAGTTAATTTTACGTTAAAGTTGTTTGTTCTTCATATAAAAACTGCTCACATTGAATGAAAAAGAATGTTTACTTATAACAAAGTTTGAGCTAAATATTAAACCAAGTGACTGGATTATAAGTGAACGTTACTTTACCTCACAATATAAAGCTCCTTGAGGTAACTGCTGTTGTGATTTGGTGCTATATGAATAGAATTGAATGTATAGGTTGGAAACAGTAAAAACTGAAAAAAGTGTTTGAGTAATTATTTCAGGCTCAGGGTTTTAAACACAGTTATCTGCCTGCATAGTGACACGCCCCACTCTTATCTGTTTTTCAGCTGTTGAAGAAAAACCCAGCCCAAAGACTTGGCTCCAGTAAAGCAGACTGTGCTGATATCCAGGTAACTAACAGTGATGCTTCCTGTGTGAGCTACAACACAGGAAAACACTCTGAAATACCTGCAGACTGTACATCCTTTAGTCTAAATCTGAGGCATTGTAAGGAAATCAAACTGATGTGTTTTCAAAGAATTAGATTGTGTGTGTGAATACATGTAAATCAAAGATGTGTTGGTACAAGATGTTCAGGGAAAAATTAGAGCTGTGTAGATCGAAATCAAAGACACTTGAGATGAAGAGATGTAGGTCAAAGATGTGGAGGTCAAAATGATGAAATGTAAATGAGATGTGGTTTTAGAGTAAGGGCCACACCTCTGATCATGGCTCATATGATGGAAATATTCCACACTGCTAAACCAAAGCAGACCCTGTAAAACAAAAGGGACCTTAACTCGTGGCAGCCAACCGAGAACACAAGAATCTAAGCACAGGTCCTATTGTTCCTTTACAGAAACACGCCTTCTTCAGACACGTTAACTGGGACGACCTGCTGCATAAGAGAGTGGAGCCGCCATATAAGCCACAGCTGGTAGGTCACCGTTTCTTATTCAAGTTAATCTATTCCTTTTATTTATTCAAAGCCAGAGGAGTTGGTTCAGCAGTCTCCACTCCCTTTTTTTTTTTTTTTAAATTACCTTCTCTTCCCATCTACCTCCTGCTGTGTGTTTCTCTTTGATGTTCCCAGACCGCTCGATGCCTTTGTTTTACCTTCAAACCAACTTATACCTTCATTAATTGCTCATTCTTTTCTGTCTGCCGTTTGCTTTTCTCTTCCCGTCTACGTGCAGCAGTCGGATGAGGATGTGAGCCAGTTTGACACCAGGTTTACCAGACAGACGCCGGTGGACAGTCCGGATGATACTTCGCTCAGCCACAGCGCAGAGCTCGCCTTCGCTGTGAGATTATCCTCCTCATCAGACTTCTTTTCTGTCCGCTACATAATGAAGCCTCAGATAGTCAAAGGCTCTTCACTCGTCTGCTGTTTTTAGGGTTTCACATATGTGGCTCCATCGGTCCTCGAGAGTCTAAAGGAAGGCTTCTCATTCGAACCCCGAGCGAGAAATGTACGCCGACACAACAGCAGCCCACGCACGCCCATCAGGTAACACAAAGAAAGACACTTCTGTGAGTCTGTATTTAAGAGAAACGGTCCAAAAATTTGAGTTCATAGTCCCTAACCCTTTGTTCAGGTTTTATGTCCTGGTTGTGACTGAGCTCCAGAATATCTGCCCTGAAAAGTGCCCAGAAGCGTTTCAGTATGCAGTGCTGGGACTGCTTTCTAAAAAGACTTTGACTATAGCCAACATGTTTGTTTGTTTATTTATTTATTTATTTTTTTTAAGCTGAAAATTCTTCAGTGTGAGATGTTGAAAATGTTTTTTCATGTTAATTGAGTCTACAGTTACTACATGTACTCTACAGGACTCTTATTTAAACTAGTCTCGAGATATTTTTAGTTTTCCAAATGTGTCCGTCACCACACCGGCAACAAAGACACATGTTAACAAAACATTTGGGTAGTTAATGGCCTCTCCTAGTATTATCGGATCCTTTGGTAGGTCAGCACTGGCCCCTGGGAACTTTTTAAACCAGGAAAGTAAGAGTCTTGAGAATAAACGTCTCTGTTGTCCTAGCTGGGATAGGCAGCCGTGAACTGACATGAGAGAAAGTGAAGTACAGTGCCTGTTTGAACACCTTTTTTTTTTTCTCTTAAACTTACTACACTGACATTACAAGATTACAGGGTAATAATCGGACAGTGTGAGACCTGCAGTCAAGCTCAGAAGTGTGCAAATCCTCCCAGTGGGAAGAATTAGAGGAATGAAAATCTGCAAACTTTGGGAGATCATCCGAAATAAGCATGTTTATAATAACTTGACCATTATTTTTTTTCTTTCAGTCCTTTAAAATTTTCCCCTGCTGGGCCGTTCAAGTCCAGCATCGACGGAGAGCCAGACCCTTTCTCTCCGATGTCTCCACCGACAGCGGCAGCTCCGGTTCCCGTGCCGAAGGAAAACGGAGCCGCCAGTCAGCCGATCAAAACCCCTGCGAGGAACAAGAAGCTGAAGGGACATCGGAGATGAAGAGGAGCTCCTCAAAGAACGAGCCTTGGTCAGATTAACATGTTGTTTAGTAGTGCTGAGGAACACGAGTTGGAGTGTTGTGGTTTTTCTTTACAGAGTGGTTTAACTCAGAGGTTCCTGAGAAGCCAAAATCATCCATGGAACGCCTTCAGTTTGTGTTTTTGTTTCATTTGTAACTTACATCTCACCTCACATTTAAAAATATATATATTCAGATACAGTGCTGCTGTTACTGTCCAGCACTTTTATTTATCATTCTTTTCAAAGCTTTAGTTTACAGCCTCGGTGTATCTGCAACTGTATTTCTGTCACGCTGTGCCACTAATCTCTGGGAAACAAAAGTCCCACTAGAAAAAGGTCAATAGCCACTAGTTCTCCTCCACGAGGTCGGCTAAATGACTGATGGTAACAGAGTTTACCGTCTTGTATGACTGCCGGTGTGATCTCAGCAAAGGGAAGCTGTGATATAAAGTTTTGCGGGGTTTAATTAGGTCATCAGCTTTTAATTAGTTCATCAGAGTTTGTGCGAAGAGGTCGGCTCTCACAGGCTGATGTTTTAATTAGCGGGCTGATGAACGATCACATGATCGAAGGTAGAAAATTGACCTTCAGCCATCGTCGAGGCAGCAGGTTCGTAACTTCAGGCTAAAGCAGTAGGATCAGACATGAGATAATGTATTTGTGGATGTCTCAGAGTCTTTCTGAGCAGCTTCATGTTCACTGCCAAAGGTGTTCACACACATACTGTCCTCGTATCACGCCGTAGTAGGGTGTAGTACTTTATTTATTTGGTTCACCGGGAAGGTCGTAACCAATCATCAAATAGGAGAATAAGACCTTAACAGTCAGTGCAATGTACAGTCAAAGCAGTGTGCTAAACATGGTGCTCTCAGACGACAAAAACCTTGTATAAAAATAATAGTATTTTTGGGTTAACCGAACAAAATATTTTTACATTTGAATCGTAGGTCAGATAGTGTTAATAAAAGGTGTTTTTGCCTGTCTTGCTCAAAAAAGCAGTAATTCAGCACTGGAGTGGATCACACAAGTTACATGTTCATCTGATGCCACAGATATTACAGCTGTTTGATTTTCCTCTTTTCTTTGAAATAACAGCACATCAGGTTGTTTTATTACAGTAGGAAAGTGGCAGACCTGCGTGAGCCTTAAAGGTACTTTTTTTAGAGCTTTCTAAATATGAACACTCGCTATGAGTTGATGTCCAAAGCTGGTGTTAGAGACATCAGCTGAAGCTAAACAAAGGAAGGGCTGTACCTTCATATAATGCCAGTCTGTTCCACGAGTTGGTGAAGTGAGTCACCAGGGAAGTCATTAACATAACATGCACTGATTAAATGCCGCCCCCGTGTTGGGAAACTTATGAAAAGTACCTTTAAGGAGCTCAGGCAGCTTTTTAAAACAGCTGAGCAGGGAATGTCGCGCAAATATTTCAAACAAATTAGGAAAATAAATCGACAGCTTTAAACTGGACCTGTTTTGCTCTGTTGTATCTATAAACTCTTAAAATGGTGCATTATTGTACTAAACATGATCAAAGTGTGAAAAAGTTTCACACAGTTCTTTCTACTCTTGATGTCACAGACAGGGGATATGCCTAATACGGTCATATTATAAAAGCCCCGCCCAACTGGTGTTCAGACCGTTTAGAAGAAAGTCACCCTTAAAGGGGGAGGAGCTAAAACAGCTCAGAGGCTGAACAAAGGCCCACAAAAAGATAAATAAGGATTATTTTGAACTGTGAATCATGCAAAGTTACTCTGGTAGAGTCCAAGAATAAATAAATATGGAGCAGAATAGGTCCACTTTAAACTATTGTCCTACTCCAGTAAGGTATACAGATGGAACAGTCAGTAGACGTTCCCATGAATCGCACACCTAACAGACTTAATGTATTTGTTTTCTGGATCGTTGATTCACTTTAACACTTCAGCCTGGTTTACCAGAGAGTTGAGAATGTATTTCACCAGCTGTAAATTTTCCTTTGCACCATCTAAAAACCTAAAGTGATCAGCGCTACATCAGCATATACTTTTGAAAGAGTTATCATGTGAATAAATGCAGATACCATGAGTTTTCACTGTACTTCCGGCGTCTTTCACCGAGCCATTTTTCTATATCAGTGCCATGCATGCCGAGTGGAGGATGAATACTAAAGATTTTCTACCTCCTCGTCTTCTCAAGCACGTCTTAGCTTAGTGACAGTATCTGTTTTGTACAGACATTTGTGAATATCAGAGGATGACTTATACTGACTCTAATATTTTGTTGTTTCTGCTCTAATCTCACCATGAGATTCACATTTGAGGTTTTGAGGTAAAATAACTAACATCTCAGGATGAACTGCTCAGTGTTTGATAGCTTTTTGATTCTGTATTGTGATGTGACCCACTGGTTAGCAAAGTCCTGCCTCCGGCTTTGCTGTTGCTATCTGAGAGAGTGGGGAGGGAGAGACTGAGGTTCCGCTGTAGGCTCGTACGCTCTGTCGTCCTTCTGGACTCTGTGTGTTCACAAAAGGAGCGTCACGTTCTTGCAGTAAGATTTAAAACAAGAGCGTGAGGGCATAAACTCATCGGCAAAGAGTTTTCAAAAGTCAGAGCTCAAGTGAGACAGACGTGGACTTTTACACAATCAGACGTCCTTTTTCAGCCACAGGAGTCGCCCTCTACTGGACAATAAAAGGGATGCAGGTTTAAGGCTTTACTTTTTGGACCCAAAAGGTACATCGATCTTTATATACAGTCTATGACTGAGTGCAGCCATAGATAAATATTTTGTTATATCCAGTACTTTGGTTTGTGCACTGGTATCACCACGGTTCTCTCATTTTTGCAGCGATCAGGTAAGAATGCTGAGCACTGTTATCATGTTAGCACTACCTCAAAGCTGCTGCACTGAAAATTTGTGGTCTTATTAAAAAAGAAATACAAAAAACTAAGAGAAGCGAAATTAACATGGAAGTAGCACACCGTGCAGTTCCTCTAACGTCCACCAGAGGCTCCAGCAGTGAGTCAGTCCCCATAGACTCCCATGTTAAAATGGCTGTTTACAGCCTGCGGCAAAAAACAGTTTACATCTCCATGGCCCGTTTCCCCTTACAGAACAACTGTGCACAAAGTGAACTTCACTTGTTTATATCATATTAAGGCCTAAAGTTTGCATTGTTAGGGGCGTGGCCTCTTTGAAAAGTGGACGATGGTGACTCCAGCAGCTGAAGCTGCTCTCCATCATCACGTCAGCTAACTGGAGTTCGTGACTGCAACTCTGGACCGACTTTGTGCTGTTGGTTCCTTTTGGAGCATTTTTTAAAAAATGCGTTTATTTAACAAACATGGCTCGATGTGCAGTCATTGTACCGATCATGGTCCAGGAAGTTGGTGTTTCAGCTTTGGTGAAATTCTTGTACTTTTTTTAGTCTGTCATTTGCACGAATTGGCAGATATCTATGCCTGTGTGCCCATCTGTTTGTTGATGCACATTAAATAAAGTAGCTGTAACTTGTCACTCCACTCTCTCATCCAGATGTGGTCACTTCTAGCTCCCAAAAAAAGTAAATGGTAGAGACCAGAGTGAACCTGACCAAAACTGAATCGATGGAGTTGAATAGTGATGGATTTCATGCTTGTATGTTTTCGGTTTATTCATATGATTCAACTCTGTTATTTTTTTAGTTAATAAATTTTGTCAAAGGGAAGATTACTGTGTTCACGCTGCTGTTTGCAGGAAACAGTCCTCCCGCTGTCCTCCTGCAGCCTTTCTTTCATTAACACGTGACACAGTCTGTATGCACAGCCTGTGCTACAGCTGAGGAACTCTTCACACTGCAGCTTGTTACTGCAGCAGCACGGTGATAAACGAACTCATGATAAAATATGCATTTAGGCAGCAGGAATAATCTTTGCTTTCAGTTTTTGTGTATTTATTTACATAATGAATAATTACAGTGTGATATAGATATATATATATATATGTTGGTGTGAACAGGAGTCTATGGAATTTGAAAATGTATATTCTGAAAAATTGAATTGAGGAAAACAGAATGGAGTGGATTATACTTTATTTTGTCATATTTGCTTATTATGTTTTTTCTTTCGGTCATGTGTTCTTTCTTCTAACTGATGAATGTGTTCAAAATAAAATGAGGTCTTTGCTGAGTTTTCTTCTGAGATTTTAATGGAGATTCAGCAGTTTTGTGGTTTCAGATATTCAGATTTATTGAGCGTGTTGAGCACTAAGACTAAGAGAAATATGTTTTTACTCAAAGAGTGCTTAGCGCTTCCCTTTTCAATGACAAGCTTTAAAGAAATTCGCATATTTAATCTCAAGGGATCGATAACAACCGGCAGCACCTGTTTCCTGCAAAGGCAGGCAGCATACACGCTCACCTCCTTGTTAGCACAAATATCTCTCGTGGCAGCAGCTCAAAGCATTTAGGCACGTAGACCTGATCGAGGTGACCTGCTGAAGTTTAACCTGAGCATGAGAAGGTGGGAAAAAGGTGATCTAAGTGACTTTGAAAGAGAGACAGACTGGTCCGAGTAGTTCGCAAACTGCTGATCTGCTGAGATTTTCCCACACAACCATCTCTAGGGTTTACAGAGGACGGTCTGAAAAAGAGAAAATATCCAGTGAGCAGCAGTTCTCTGGGAGAAAATGGCTCGTTGATGTCAGAGGAGAATAGACGCACCGGTTTGAGCTTTTAGAAAGGTAACAGTAACTCAAATAACCAAAGTGTGAACACACAACACGTCAAACCTTGAAGGGCTAAAGCAGGAGAAGATTTCTGCTGTGAGTTTCAGATGGTAGGGTCAGAATTAGGTGTAATAGGCATGAAAACATGGATCCCTCCTGCCTTGTGTCAAATGTTCAGGATGCTGGTGGTGTGATGGTGTGGGGACTTTTTCTTGGCACACTTTGGGTCACTTAGTACCAACTGAGCCTTGTATAAACACCACAGGCTACCTGTGTATTGTTGCTGGCCATATCCACCTCCTGATGACTGTTTCCAGCAGGATAATGCAGTATGCCACAAATCACTCAAATGACTGTCTGTTTTCACCTATTTCTGTGTTTTTTTTCTGTGAAGCACTTTGTAACTTCGGGGTTAGCACATCTGCCGCCATCTCACCTTATCCCTAGCATCTCTCTGCATATCCCGCTTCACTACATCCGTTTTTTCTTCTCCGAGGTCTTCCTCTTTTCTTTCTGCTCATCAGCTCCAGATTCAGTGTCTAGTATATCAACTATCCTTCCTGTGCACATGTCCAAACCATCGCAGCCTTGCCTCTCTAACTTTGTCTCCAGACCTGAGCCGTCTAATCTTGTCCATCCTGGTCACTCCCAGTGAAAATGTTAGCCCAGTTAGAAGTTTCCAAACCTCTAACTATATTGTTATTGAGCCAAGTTTATCCAGAATGCACTTTTAAAAACCTTTTTCTCTGTTTTCCCGGCTACCAGTGCTTATTTCTGATCCTCTGTTATAAACATTAAACTGGTGCACTTGGCTTCAGGGTAATTTTAACTTTAGATTGTGACTCCTGGTGTGGGTGTAAAATTGATTTAGTTGCATTTAAAAAAAATTTTTTTTAACAGAACCTAAATTTGTTTTTCAGCTCTGAAAATATCTCCTGCACTCATGAAGTCATAAAGCCTCAGAAATGTTGGAAAAAGTAAGATGACTTATAGGAACAACATTTTGACCCACCCCTGTGCGCTCTGTGGGCTTTTACTCTGAAAATATTCATAGTATGAAGGTAAAATGTTGCATGACTACATTAAATATAAAGAAGTTATTATATCAAATATTAAAAAGATAAGAAAAGCTGTGTGTGTGTGACAGTCAGATGACGTGGGTACAATCAGAAGAAACATTTGTTCACAGAGTCGGTATCGTTTGGTAATTTAAAAGAAAGTTGGGACTAATTAAAGCAGCACGCCATCAGGAAGCATCATCAACAAAACAAGAAGTATGTTAAGAGTTAACACAGATAATTAAGGAAACAGGCTGTTATCCTGGACGGGTGCCTCTTTAACAAGTTAGTCTGTACATTTAATTAGATGTTCAACTTTTTATTTAATAGAGAACTTGTTTAACTGCCACTGCAGTGGGTTTTCACCGTGGCTCAGGGAAATGTCAGCACTTTATTTACCTCTTGTTTGGTTTCTGCCCTCCGTATTACACTATTAGTACATCTGTTTATTTGATAGACTTCAAATACAAAGCAATTAAATCTTTTCCCAACATAATTAATTCAAGCACCAGCCATTTGTTCCATTTCCTCTTCAATAAGGCAGCTGAATTTGTGAGTCATTGTGACCTTTAAGCGAGTAGTTATTGTCTCATTTAGTTCATTTCCAGCAGCCGCAGTCGGTGTGTGCAAAAAAGCAAAACAGAAAAATCAGGTAAAAACCTCTGGTCATTTGCATCAGTGAGCTTTTGTCCAGTTCATTTGTCCTCATGTTCAAAAACTACTCGTGACACCTTCGTAGTGATCCTGTTACCTATCCAGGTGTCTCCATGGATGAGCTTCTCATTTTCTTAGACACTGGCCTTCAAAAAGTATTCAGTCATTATTCTCAGCCTCTCTGTTTCTTTCACTGGCACTTTTTATGTTCAGCAAGTATTTAAGCTCAGTGTTGATGACCTGGGGGACTCCCAGACACCAAATATCTGAGCAGTTTAGAAAACAAGCACTCTCAGCCTGACTGAGATAAGTACATCTCCAACAGGTAGTGCAGTCATATATGACAGCTAGCCCCACTTCACTAACCCTTCAAACATCAGTGTCTTTGTTTAGTTTCAAAGTTACAGTGCTGCATAGTTCAGTGTTTTAGAAATCCTGCAGTCAGAAATGGTACTGTATGGTTTTCATCTGTTGATACATGAACCGGTGAGCTAACCTCCTGCTAACTTCTAACTGGGCTAAACCTCATAAATCGTCTTGTTAACGGATGCCCGAATGTTAAACCTTATTGTAACACCTGAGGTCAGGTACGCATCATTTTATTGGACAGTTTTTAACCCTCAGTGTTTGATATTCAGAACCAAAGGAGCACCTGGACCTGGAAATGGCTAAAAATGTCACACCTAGCAAACGGGTGCAGGGCAGTTCTTTTTAAAAGGGAGTTCTTCCTTCCCACAGTCACCAGGTTTTGCTCATAAGGGACTGTTTGATTGTTGGGGTTCCCTTTCAATTATTATATGTTGCCTACTTGATGTTCTTCCTGCCACACCCTTAGAAGCCGTTTTGACTTTCTGTATGTTTGAATCATTCATCACCATGAAGTCATCTTGTGTCCTCTCTGTTCTGCTGGAGATTGTCTCGTCTGTCAATGCTGTTTCAGGTATGTCACCAAAGACAGATACCGCCTTCATGGCTCAGTTTTTGCATTTAAAGGCAAAAACTGAGCATCTGATTGATGACCGTCTGGGTCACTTCATGAAAAATCATTCAGTGCCTCCTTGAAAATATTGGCTTATAATGCTGAAAACCATTTCCCTGGTTCCATTCTTTGTGTACTGGGTTTTTGGTCATGTTTTGATTTATATTTCAAACTAGTTTCCACTCAGCTGAAAAAAAATTGCAGTTATGGGGATGCTGTGGTTTTCCTCCAGGGCTGGTGGGTTGGGATTGATGGGTCCTGGTTCTCCTACAACAGCTGGAACAGCGAGTCCCGAGACAACACCAGCCTCTGCTTAATGCTCAGTCCTAATGGTAGGAAAGCCCACACATGGGGGTCCGGGGACCTTAATAATACACAGCAGGTTTCACAAACGTCATCAGTTAGTTGGCCGGTGGCCTGCAGCCAGTCAGAAAGAGAACACAATAATGACTCTGTGGACATTTGAGCTCTCTTTATTTTTTTATTTTTATAACCTCTGCAGGAAGCTCCTTGTAATTGAGGTGCAATACTGCCATATGACCAGCCGGGGGCACTACACAGCTTCTGCAGTTTTAGTAGACCGTCTACAGCACAGAAGAGAAAAAGTGAGATATTTAACATTTGCTCTCATTTAACTGTATTGTCTAACTGACAAATATGTTTACAGAGTTTTCTAGTAATTTTATTCTAAAGTTAAAAAAAAGTATTTCTTTTGTTCCAGCTTCATGCCTTTTTCCCTCTTTTAACCTTTTTCTCATTAATCCTTTCATTTTTATCTGGTAAAAGACATGTAATTTCCTTTATTCTGGTGAGATATAAATGCTTTAAAATTAACGTGTTACTGCAGTCAAATGATTAGAAGAAAGGCAATGTTGACAACGATGATGAATTGCTTAAATAAAGATGAAAAATGTCTAAAATAAAATATAACAAAAAGGTAAAAATTACCCAGTAGAGAAAGATTAAGTAACATAATGGTTCTTAATCTAATAAAGTACAGGAAAACATTGAATATAATGCAATGAAGGCTGCCCATGAAGTAAATTCAATAAAGAAAACTTATAAAAAATTCTCACAACAAATATAACATGACTTCAAAGTGTCTCAGAGTGTAAAGTGCAGCGGGCAGTGAATGCACCAGTATAGACCTCTTCTGTATCAGTTTTTGATTGATGGATTTATTTATTTGTTTATTGCAGTACAAAAACAGGGCATGATGCTGCTTTCTCCTGCAGATTAGCACCAGAGCTGATGCAGAACAGTCATTTCATTCAATCCCATTCAGCCTACAGTAGGTGGCGTTCATGAAATAGTCCTAAAGTCATTATTTGCACCTGGTGCCAGAAGAAAAAGCCCACACATGACTATTTTGATTACTAAAAATTACCGATTCTCATATGTACAGGTCATGGTAAAGTTATTAATTTATGTTTCTTTGACTCCAAAGTGGTGCTGCTTCCACTGCAGACATGTGTTGTGTAACAGAAAAGTGAACTGAACAGATCGGTCCATTGTTACCCGTCGTTACACCCAATCCAGCTCCAAACACTCAGCTTCAGAGAGGTTTTTTCGACTCCTGACTCTCCTTCATGTCACAGAAAGGGAATTTTCCAAATCTCAAGCACAGCCAATCAGAATAAAGCTGTCTTAGTGAAAGATCACTCAATCAGTGCTGACCTTGATATAATCTGGATTAAAGTGCTTTACGTGTTTAATCTGGAGCCCTATTTAAATGCCACTGGATAACATCCGACTTTACTGGAAGGACTGGAAAGAAAAGAGAGTGACCTCACTAGATGACCTTCATCATAATAGTTACTGAAATCATCTGAAGAGCTTACAGTTTGGGACACACTGATCTGAAACTCTGCCATCTGTTATACAGAAACTTCACATCTTATTTACAACCTTTCAAAGTTGCTGAACTCTTTGATAAAGTATTCTTGAATTTTGGAAAACATCATGAATTATCTGAACACTTTTCTCTGCTGATTCATAAAGTGGGCAAGGAAGATTTTCAGCTCTCAAGAAGAAATGCAGAAGTGATGTAAGACTGGAATGGGATGATAAAGAATGGTCAGGGTGGAAGATTAGGAAGCTTTACTAGGTGACTGGAAAAGTACAGCTGAAGTAGTGAGAGAAATGTTGACTTATGCCCTGGACAGAGGAGAGAAAACAAGGAGACGAGTTTTCTCCTTGTTCTATTGAAGTAAAGGAAGGTATTCAAAGAAGGAAATTAAAAAAGAAAACAGAGTCAGAGAGATGAAGAAAGTAGACGGGAGTATTGGGAGGCTAGGCATGCAGCAAAAGGAGAAGTGGTAAAGGAAAAGGATTAGAGTGGGAAGGAAGAAGAAAATGACTTGCATCAGCTGACTAGACAGAGAAATCGAGCTGGAAAGGATGTGCAGCAGATTAGAGTGAATAAGGACAGAGTTGGAAGTATACTAACAAGTAAATGACAGAATGTGGTGAGACGTTGGAAGGAGTACTTTGAGGAACTGATGAATTAAGAAAATGAAATGAGAGAGAGGATAGATGGAAGACAGGACATGCAGAGGGTGAATCAGGAAGACCTGAGGACAGTTGTCAGGAGGATGCAAAGGGGAAAGGCAGCTGGTCCAGATGACATACCTCTGGAGGAGAGAGGGCATTGGACTTTTTAACCAAACACAATCTTGTTCCTCGTACATATTTTCGGTGTAGTAACTACAGAGGGATCAAGCTGAGACACGAAGCTGTGGGAAAGAGTTGGTTAAGCTAGGCTTGTACAGTGAAGAGTGAGAGGTGAAGAGGTGCAGGCAGGGGGGAGTGGGTGGACATAAGTGTCAGGGATGATTTTGGATAGAAGGACAGCAGGAAGAGTGAAAGGGACGGTTTATATTAAATGATAGTTAGGACATGCGTAAATAGTCAGACCTGCTATGATGTATGATTTAGGGAATGGTGGCACTGACAAAAAGACAGGAGGTGAAGCTGGAGGTGGCAAAATGAAAGATGCCGAGATTTTAATCAGGATTACGTCTCAGGGTGAGATGGTTTGGACATGTGCAGATGATGGATAGTAGATAGTAGACAAAGGATGTTGAATACGGAGAAGGAGGCAGGAGGAAAAGAGGAAGACCACAGAGAAGATTCATGGATGTAGTGAAAGAGGAGATACAGAGGGCTGGTGTGATGGATGATGCTGGGATAGGGTGACATGGAGGAAGATTATCTGCTATCACAACACTTAAAGGGTACAACTAAAAGAAGAAGAAGAAGAAGCGTGATACTGTAGGAAATAAAGTCCTATTCAGTCCCAGACTATTTGTCCTGGTGATAACAGATGTATTCTTGTGAGAACGTGGAGGGTGCAGCCTTCCACGTTAGATGGCAGAAATGCCAAAAGCTGCAGCATGTGAAAGACTGGAAAATTATTATTGTATAGTTTACCATATTGGTTTCTGGGTTGCTTTTTTTTTTTTTCTTTGTTGTTTTTGTTATGTATAAATAAAATCTGCTAAAAAAGGAATGAAGTGGGCTCAAAGGGGGAGGAGCTAAACATCCAGAGCCAGAGGATGAATTGAAGGCCCAGTACAAGTATTTTCAACCGTGAACCATACAAAGCTGCTCTTGTAGAGTCTAAGACTTAAAATATGTAGTTGGAATGAGCAGATCCACACTGCAAAAGTTACTTAACTTACCTGACTGTCAGTGTTCAATTAGCTCAGCCCTCCTTAATATCTTTAATTGTGCTGGCAGCACCTGAGCCTCAAAGTCCATTTTTGCTGCAGCCTCTATTTCCAGCCCTGGCCTTAATCTCAGGGTTTACTTCGGTCTTTGTTGACAATGAAATGGGCCTTAAATAGCACATTAGCATGCAAGCTTAGTACACATCACTTAATAGTAGGCTGGGAGTCCCTGAGGTCGGCTCTCAGCGGGGTTGTCTCTGAGGTAACAAGCCTTAGTGCTACTCCACACAAACACCAGCATTAATGCAAATTCCTGCCATTTATTTTCATTAAAATGTTTCAGAGTCCACATAAAAATCACATTTTAATGAGGATGTTTTGCCATTTTAACATATTAGTATTATCCACAAAAGCCTGAGCTGCTATTTTACATCACATTTGACCGCGTTGTGCTGAAAAAGACGAGGCAGTCCTGAACCTTCAGGTGGGCCCAATGAACACAACGATGGTGGAGGCAGCTGCACAGCTAATGGAAAAGTCTGCTCATGGTGATTTCTGCAGGGCAAAGCTGAAACAGTTTTATTTTTACCACAAGCTGTTCACCAAACAGACTTATGGCTTAAGCAGAAAACAGGGATGAGTTGTGAAAGACATTCAAAGGAATGACTAGTGTTTCTGCTAAGAAGCAGATAACGTTCTGTTTCGGTAAAAATGACTCAGTTTTACAGTTGTAGCATCCAGAACTGATTGGAATTCATTGTGGTAGCCGTGCGGTACTGTGGTTGAACTTAGGCCATGTTTGGAAAACCAGTCATTGTGTTTCCTGGGTGCAGCTCAGAGAGGCAAAACCATTTCAAAGGGCAAAAGTCAGATTTTGTTTTTAGCTCTACCATATTATGTAATTTCAATAAATACATCTGAAAAACCCCATTTAGCTAGATGTTCTTTTGCTTCACTTTTTGCCCACTGGATTGTGTCAAAGACTATTTTTTAACCCTCAGAAAAGTTCCCCTCATGCCTAATCCTTAACATAGGATCACCAGCCTTTACTCCCAAAAGAGGCGTTTTGAGCAGTCACCACATGTGAGTGCTCTGCAGTGGGCTGTTTATGTCTAACTTTGACATTTTTATGACAGTATGTCCATGTTTTTGTTTCACTTGTGAAATTAAAGACCTAATTTCTTTTTCAAAAATATGAAAGAAACAGAACTGTGAAGAACTGTGAAGTGAAAAAATAGCTAGCTAGCAATTTTTTTTCTAGCTAGCTAGCTAGCTAGCTTAAATTCTAGCATTTTTTAGTTCGTTAACACCAAGTGGCAGGTATCTGTGTCTGTGCACTGCACCTGTATTTTTTATGGATACAGATGGCTAAATAAGCTAGCCAGCCACTAATAACTATGCACTTCAACCTTTCATCTAAATATGGTCACTTCTGGTTCCACAAAACAAAACAAAAACATGATGGCAACCAAAAAAAAACCAACATCTAAGCTTCAAAGTGTAGAGTCCAAAAATTTAGGTGGCATCTCTGTGGCTATATCTAACTTTTATATACAGTCTCTGGTTTCAGCCTTCCTGAGGCCTTTGTTTGTGGACTTTGTATGTTGTCTCTGTGGGTTTTACTGGTTTTTTCCCACAGACCACAGACATGCATACTGGATTAATCAGCTGTGCCTTGGATGTGGTTTGGATGTGCGATATATAAAGCGCATAGACTAGAGTGTTGCGCAACATGGGTGAATTTGACTCACAGTATAGAGCACGTTGATTGGTCAGTGAGACTGATAACCGTTATATAAATACTAGCATATTTTTATTCCAAGTATGTTAAGACACATTGTGAAAGTAAAATATTTTCACATTCACAAGAATTCAGTAAGTTTTAATATTAAAAGGGATTTAAAATGTTCCTGTAACAGTTGCTGTTTTCGGGCCACACTGCATGAGTGTGCTGGCTTGTCTGAACAGCTCTCGCTCAGTGAGGAAACATCTTTGGTGCCTGAACAAACATAAAAGTGAAAGCAAAAACCAACAAAGTGTCTCAGTGAGGCGCTTCAATGATGAGGTCGCTGCTGGACGGATGAATGGTTTTCTTCCAAAGGGTGAAGGTCAAAAACATGTTTAACAATCTGTTTGTACCCACGGAGCTCAGTGCACACGCCAAGCTTGTTTCCAGTAATTTGTCGCACCACTTTATAGCAGGCATGTATCTTGTAGTTGTGGATGGGCATTTCAAGCAATAAATCATTATTTGATTTTCACAGGGAACTATTTGACAGAAGGCAGCACGGCATTGCAGCTGTTAGCACTGTTGCCTCACAGCACGAAGATCTCGAGTTCGCTGTGGCCTTGGAACTCGGGAGTTACGGTGTCCCCGTGCCCGTGAGGGCTCTCTCGCTTCTTCCCCCAGTCCAAAGACATACCTGTTAGATTAGCTGGTCATCCTAAATTAGTCATAGGATGTCTTTGTGCGTTAGCCCTGCAACAGACGAACAGCTATGACAACTGAGATAGGACCCCTCTCTGTGAAAATGCATGGATACACTATTATCTGCAGATCCCATCTTTGCTTTATGCTTTTTCTGTTTTTGGTTCTTAATTAAGTTGTAATGTGATCCTCTTCTATTGTTTTTGTTTAATTGTCTCTATCGTCACCATCACGTCCTACCAGGTTGTATTAAAAGCCAGTAAAAATATGAATTTTAAAGAAAAAATGATTTGATTCCTATTATAACTTAATGACTGTTTGTATTTTGGAAAACACCACACTCTCCTGCTTGAAACAATCTAAATGAACTGGCATCTTTTTCCTTTTAGTTTTCTAGTCTTACTGACTACTAAAAGAGCTTCAAACCGCGGGCCACATTTACCCACAGATAAATTCAGTATTTTTTCAATTTTATTTGACACACACATGAAGCCAGTTTATAATCACCAGTTCACCTAACATGGATGTGGGAGGAAGACAGAGACAACCCACTCAGGCTCAGGGAGAACAAGCAAGCTCCATAGCCTGTAGTGGCTACGTTCAACCAAAGCTGCACACAGTCAGTGTCAATGTTATCTTTTTGGCTGCTGCACCAACTTACATCACATCATTTAATTAAAAAAGCCCCAAAAAGCTCCAACAGCACAAACATGGCCCAGAGGTTCAGTTCAATGACCTTTTAGCTGAGGTGAAGCCTTGCAGACAGCAAGCAGCTGCAGCTGCCTGTGTCGATATCCACCTGTCAGTCAAATAGGCCACGCCCCTTGAAATGCAAACCTTAAGCCCTAATACAAATTCAGCAGGTGAGTTATTATATGCAGTTGTTATAAAGAGAAGAACTGGCTATAGAGACCAAAAGGTTTGTGCTGTGTAGGTCTGTGTCTGAACATTGCGCTGAGTTCTTCATATCCATGTTTGCATGTTCTGATTCTAAGCCCGCAGCCCAAAAACAGAAAGTGTCAGATGTCCTCACGTCAGTTTATATAACTTCACTTTCGCCTTGTTGTCCTGCAGACTCGTCAGGTCAGGTCGACCCTTTGGCTGCTTCACACTTTGATCTGGTGGAGACTCTGCAAGTCTTCTGCACGCTCTGTGCTAGCATGACTCATCATGTTGTCTCCATCATGTGTGCATCATGTGGTCTTGTTAAGGCTGCTGTGGAAGCAGACAGAAGGGAAAACCTCAACGTGACCAACATCAGAATAATGCAGCGGTTTGGTGGTAACGAGTCGGGGAGCCACCAGTGATGTGTGGTTCTGCACTGCTGACGAGACACAATGGACACGTTTACGAAAGCACTGACAGGTACGCAAAGACTGTACACAACACATTACAGCTCCCGCCAAAAGAGAACTTCTGACAGTTTACAGCAGAACAAGTTAGGACGTGGAGCTTTCTTTCATCTCTGTTACACAGACGTCATATTCCTGTATTAATCAGAGTCAGTGTTTTCAAAGACAAACCCAAATCCAAAGATTTAAACAGAATACCTCATGACTCACGTTTTCTTCACAGCAGAATGCAGAAAACATATCAAATATGCTGTGTGTGTGTGTGTGTGTGTGTGTGTGTGTGTGTGTGTGTGTGTGTGTGTGTGTGTGAGAGACTTTTCTTGAGTCAGTGTGAATGATCTTGGTAGGGGTTGGTAAAATGAGACAGTCTCAAAGAATAAGCTCAATTTCAGTTGAATTTTATTACAAATCACAACAACAGTTACCTTAATGTGCTTGATATTGTAAGGTAAAGACCTACAATAATACAGAGAAAATCCTAATAATCATATCACCCCCTTTGAGCAAGCCCTTGAGATTTGTGTTGTTGATCAATTCTATAAAAATCTAAAGAAATAAGGTCCATCTCTCAATCCTTTCTAACTTTCATACCCTGTTTGTGGCAGTCAGGTCCAAGTCCAGCTGTATAAATCTTTAAAATTGGTCATAATGCCCCAAGACAACTAGAAACTTCAACAGCAATAACAATATTGGCTGCAGACTATTTCTTGGGGTGATTAATGCACATCTAATGCATTAAAAATGACAGAAGACATGTATTCTACTTTGATTTATTGGCAATGGAAAAAAATATAGAATATCATCAGATGAAAGTATCAGTACTGAGTTTGAATTTGTTATTTAAATATGTTGCATAAAAGTAAACACAGAGACCAATCAAGGGTTGATTGTTACAAGTCGGTGTGCAGCGATTTTCCAGCAAATTCAAATGTGTGTGATGATGAGGATGTGGAGACAGACAGCAAAATTTGTGAGGGGTGTGGCTCCTTTTTTTTATACAGGAGTGTGTGTGGAGAGCTAGTCAAAGCCAGGAGCGGTGGGATGGTGACATAATGGAAAAGATGTAATGAAAAATTTGAGAATTTAACCTGCGTACATATGGTGCCAGATCTCATGACTTCTCATGAGGTTTCAGGACCTCATGATGTATCGTGAGGCTTGGGTCATGTGAAAGCAGCAAAAGTCACATCAATTCTGCTCTTATTGAGGACCATTATCTGAGGACCATATATGGAGGTGACTCAAGTCGGAATTGAAAAGAAATGAAATTTGTGTTGTTCATACTGGACCTCATTCACTTCCAGTCACATACCTGTGTAGGCATGAAAGTTTTCACTCAAATCTGTTCATCCAAATGTTCTCACCTGATTTATTCTGTGAGTGCATCAACAGCAACACAGATACAAGCACACCTGTCTATTTATACTGATCCTGATTTCCTAATATACTGCATTATTATCTTATTTTAACAGGTAAAAGCAGTTCTGTGCGCATTAGTGAAGCCACAGTGTTATTTGAAAAAAATAGATCTGAATCATATGAGTAAAATGAGAAACTAGGTAGCAGTTCATAATGCTGCCTGTGTAATTTTCCAAAATGTTTTCTGAGTTTAGTTTGGAATTTTCAGTACATAAAAATATTCACCATTAATTACAGTGTGAGATGCAGAAGTAGAGCATTAGAGCAGTAGGAATACAGCCCTCGACGTTAAAATAAATGTAATAACAGCTTAAGATGGGGAAATATAGAATAGCCCCATTACTTCCAGTATAAATTTAGTCTCTTATTGTCTAAAATACACCAAAATAACTTAAAAGTACAAGTAGAGTGAGGTATATGGCCAGTTGCTGCATGTCTTCCTCCTGCTCTTCCTCCCAGCTTTCCCATCTTCTCGCCCCTGTCCTGTTTAAATAAAGGCTAGAAAGCCCAAATAAACATATTACAAAATTGCTTCAAGAGTTATTAAGCCTCAAGTTTAGGCACTGAAAATTACATCCTATATCCAGAACCAAAGTTTAGTAACTTTTGGGAAATTGCAAAATAAGTTGTGGCCTTTACTGTATGAAGTGCTACCAAAATGTATCTAATTTGGACATTGTCCCTGTACTCTGAATATAGTTTTATGCTATTTTAAGAGCTTCATATTTCTCTTACTTCTAGCAGTACTGACTGAAACATCGCTGCTGTTACTAGCTTTTGAATATCTGTTGACTTCAACAGTGTTTCAAGTTAAACAGAAAGCAAACCCCTAAATGTCTGATTCCATCTGACCAGGTATCCTTCCTTTTAAGAAGATTATCAATATTCCTCACTATTACTGCTGCAGAAATTATCATCGGCTACAATAATATTATAGACAAAACACAGTTTTGTGAGTGCGTGTATAGCATAAAACACCTCTGTCTTTAGTTCTTTCTGATCTGTCTGCCTTAGCTTCGTGCTGAAAGAAAATCTAAGAATGTCAGTTAAAAGTTCTGCTTTATCCTTTTTTTCTTTTTCCTCGCCTCTGAAGGAAAAAAGTGTCTGAGGCATCAATAATACAAAGGATAATAAAAATTTGATCTCCTCACTGGTGAAAAACTTTTGATGATCTCGACTCTTTTTGATGGTAAAACAGTTTAAAACGCAGACGTCTCACTCAGTCCCAGCTGCTTTGTTTGTCAGAGGACGCGGTGTAAGATATGAATACCAACAGCCTTTAGATCACACTTACTCTGTGTAGCCTATCTAACCCGCTCTCCCTCTGACCTCTCCCTCCTCAGAGTCAGACTCTGCCAGTGGCTCGGAAAGCAGCAGTGGCAGCGAGGAGAGCGGGTCGGGATCAGAGAGCGAAGAGAGTAAGGAAGGCTCTGAGTCTGAGGAAGAAGAGGAGGAGGAGGAAGAGGAAGAGAAGAAGAAAAAAAAGAAAGATCTAAAGAAGCCAGTGCAAGAAAGCGAAAGGTAGCCTGTTCTTCTGGCTGTAAAAAAGACTGCTTTAAACTGCATGCCATGTCAGAAATATTTGCTGGACGATGGATGTTAATATTAGAATAGTTGGTCGCTTTGTTTGTAGAAAATAAAGTTTGACTCCTTGTGGGAAGTTTGACCTCTGGTTTCTGACAGTGAGCAGAGCAGCGAAGAAGAAGAGAGGAAGCACCAGAGGAAGAGTAAACCGCGCAAGAGCGAGTCAGAGTCTGAATCTGACGAAGATGAGGAAAGCGAGTCTGAAAGTAGCCAGTCAGAGTCTGAAGACTCTGAGTCAGAGGCAGAGGTCAAGAAGAAAAAAAAGGTACAAACCAGCGTTAACTACAGAGGAAGACCAGAGGAGCAGGGTGTATCAAAAGCAATCATCAGATTTAAAAAGGCTGGATTTTTTTTAAGCAATGGACATAAAAGCTTGCAATAAATAAGTAAATGACCGAATATAAGTTTTTACACAGCCCCTGCTGTTGTTATGCTACCTATCACAAACCATGTGAAACTAACGAACCTGCTCTTTCCATCAGTACGTGTTTCCATCGTTAGCGGTGAACAAAAGCACTTTTAAACCAGATTATTCTTTTTGATACAGCCTGTATCTAAGAAGCCACTAAAATTCTTATGACCTTAGCATTTTAAAATACAAGAGAGCGCAGTCGTGCCCCATTTCCTATACAGCAGCATGAACAGCGTCTATTGGTGACAGTTTTTCTTTGTTCTCCAGCCGGCTGAATCTAAACCTCCTCCCAAGCCTCTCAAGAAAGAGAGCAAGAAAGAAAAGAAAGAAATGTCTCTGCTCGACCTTGATGACTGTAAGTTGTTGTTTTTTCCATCTTTCTAACTTTTCTTCTCAGACAATAGAAAATTTTCTCTTTAGCAAGGAAAACAGTCTAAGCAGAGATGTCCACGTCTACCTCTTCCCAGAACCGTCTTCATCTCTTTCATCTGAGCATCTCATCCCATTTCAAAATGCACAAACCACTTTTGAATTGGATCTCAGAGGTATCGAGTTCAGATGCCTGAACCATCTCATTAGCTCCTTTTGAGGAGCATCAGCTATAATCTGAGCCCCTTGTGGATGACTGAGCTCAA
Organism: Etia nguti; assembly: GCA_015106755.1. Taxonomy (NCBI): domain Eukaryota; kingdom Metazoa; phylum Chordata; class Actinopteri; order Cichliformes; family Cichlidae; genus Etia; species Etia nguti. The sequence goes on from VUQG01020061.1 coordinate 22,466, forward strand.
GGGTTTGATGTGTCCATAGAATAAGTAGAACCGTAGAGCTTCCATTAAACCGATGCTCTCCCCTCATTCATGAACAAACCCCCCAAGATACTTAATCCCTCAACCAGACTTGGAGATTCTAATTCACACCGAAACTCCTTCACAGTCAGCTGCAAAGATGCCAAAGGAAAAAAAATCCATTAGATGATTGCACATTGGTCTGAATTTGGGAACGTCCTCCCGTGTCTTGTTTCTTTCTTTCTTAGTTGAACCTGCTCTCTCACCACAAGTCACACCCGTCAACACCTTCCTGTCAAACAGCCTCGTGACCGACCTGGAGGGGCTGTCTTTGTCTGACTCTGTCCTCTCCCCAGCAGTAAGTGTTTCATATCTCTTGCTTGTTGGCACCTTTATTCTCTGTTAGTGAAGCTATGAAATGAAAAATAGGAGGATGGGGGAAAAGCTAAAGCACATGACAAACCAGAGGGATCTTTTTACAGACCATTGCTCCCTCCAGCGCGCTGAAGAGCTACGAGCTGCTTCACCGGATCACGGGGGAAGGTCTGTCGGTGGAGTACTGCTTCAGCCGGCAGCCTTTCAGCCCTGACGCGAACATGGTGGCGGTGCAGATGCAGTTCACCAACAACGCCTCTTCTGACACCAAGAACCTGCACATAGAGGATGTGAAGCTCCAGTCTGGGATGAGGGTCAAGGAGTTCCCAGAGATTGGTGAGTGAGATTGTCCACTGTGTACATGCACGGGCATGTAAAATACAACCCTGCTGGCAGTGCTTGGAAACTGCATTGTTCATTACACCAGATGTGTACAGATGTACTTGCTGCAGATGTCGGCGTTTTTTGTACTGACAATAATTTTCCTTCAGGGAAAGCTGTAAATTAGATGCTGAATTTTTGTGACTATGACGTTTAAATTCTAATTTAAGGCTGTTCACAGACAAGAAGGGGACCATCAGCTTGCTACATTAAAATATACATATCAGTTCATTTAAATTCCTCCATTAAACTTACTACTAACATGAAATACAAGTTTGATGGATTTCTATCCTTTCACCTAACAGCACCAGGTAGCAAGCTGCCTCCATAACCTGTACACGGGCAACCACATAGATACCAGTATCCTCATAATTAGTGTTATCCACAGACTGATTAAACACTAGAATTTTGTTCACCAAAATGTCTTGAACGAGCTCTACCACTCAGTAACCAATAATATTACTCATATAATTCTATCAAAAAGCTGCAAAACACCATATATGTGGGCACAGTGGTTACAGTTCAGTGACTTAAATGGCCCTACGTGAGGCCTGACATCAGCTAAAGCTGACTGTGCCAGCACACATGTCATGAGTTATTTGCCCTTAAATTTAAACCTTAATAAAGCCCAGTCTGTATATTATGTTGCCTTCATCACTCGAGTTGGGCATTTTAACACAGGAGTCCCATCAGTGTTGATTTGACCTAGAGAAAAACAAAGTGTGGCAGTTTTAAAGTTGTCAGCAGCTCCTCCATCTCAGTTTTCTTCTTAGAGGACACTTTTTATACAAGGACGTCTCAGATGTTTCAGTATGAACATTCACATCCTAATCTTGGTCTCTGTTTTCCATGTGACTTTTAAGAGTAACGCCTGTTTTTTTGTGTGGAAACGCTGAAGGCTTTTTCCTCCCTCCATGTCCACAGAGCTACTTCCGGCAGGTGAGACGGCCACAGCTGTGATGGGCATCGATTTCTGTGATTCAACGCAAGCAGCAAACTTCCAGCTGTGGTGAGACGGACTCTTGATTAAAGAGGGTAGACGTCCTGTGCAGTCCTGCTTCTGGTTGAGAGCTGTAAAAAATGTTTTAATTCTACAATCTCTCTTTTGGGATTTGTTAGATTTGCATTTGAGCTGCAGCAGTTAGTCTGCTAAGCCACTGATACTTTAATACACAGACATGAAGTTTAACTTCACTTCATTCAGTTCACATTTAATAATATCAGAGAAAACACTCCAGTGGTTTCTGAATTTCTTTAAAGCTACAGGCAGTCATTTTTTAAGGTTAATGGGGGAAAAAATGGTTGTACTTATAAATATACACAGATTATTGTGCTATTATGTCTTCCAACAAACTGATGTGCTTTTCATAAATTAAGTATAAGACCGGCTCCGGTTTGTGGATGTCCAGCCAATCTAAATGTAGTGGCCGAGGTGGACATCACTCTTCTCTCTGATTGAGTTTTAAGTATGCAGCTAGAGAATGACCACATATGTGGTACACCAAAGGCAGAGGAGAAGAGAACTCACAGGCATTTTTGTGCTGTTTGGAGGCAAATGTTAACTTGCGTCTGCACCTTCACACTAAAGATATGGAGCATTATACCTGCGGTTTATCATCCAAGAATGAGTCCCCTTTATCAGAGAAGCAAAAACACAAAGAAAACATGACCGGCATCTGGACAAAACGTCATCCTCTTCCTTCTGATTTCAAGAATCAGAATCAGATTTATTAAATATGTGTGCACATACAAAGAACTGGGCCCTGGCTATTTCTACTTTCTGAGTGTACATAACAGAGTAGACAACAGAGACAACATGTTGCAGACAATAACAACACATAAAGCAGATTTATAGTGCAATGGTGGAGCATCCAAAGATGTAGGAATATAATTTATATATATAAGGATTAAGTATATATAGATAGATATGTACAACAGCGCTGCTAGCCTCATCTCCTGAACTGAAGTCAGAGCTCTAATGTGCATGAAAACGTGCATAAACATCCCCATTTGTTCCAGATATTATCATAACCACTTATTGTCTGCAGATTAGACACTCTATCCTCCAATCTCTGGAGAGGTGATATCAAGCCAGCTAAACAGCAACAACTGCTGATTATAAGCTAACATTATACCAGCTAATGATAGGCACCAGTGTCTAAAAAATCATACTTTCCTTCTGATAAACAGTTTGATTCGTTTCTCACATCATATGAGAGTTTATTTGCTAAGTGTCCAAGCCCAACACTTGGATTTACTTCATAGAAAGTTTCACTAAAACCAGTTAACAGCAGCTAACTGAGGCTAGTAGCAACGCTTACTGACTAAAAACCTCAACAACTAGCCCAAGTATTGCTGTTATCGGACACAAGTGAGCTTCACTGACTCATCGACTCCTATTGGACTAGTTTTAAAGCCTTATTTAAAGTAAACAGATGTGGAGACACATTGACAGCTCAGGTAAACGATGGATTCACAACCTACACTCACTACAGGCCACCTTAGCTAGGATTATCCGCTTGAACTGGGAGACTTAAGAAAACAGAACTCAGTTGACTGCAAGCTACAATCTACTGAGATCTAGTGGGGAGACTTTACACGCTGTACCTTAAAAATTAACCAAAGTTGACGATTATGTCCTTTCTGTTCATTTTTCATGCCTTTTGCCAAGTTTAAAGAGAGCGATTGAACCTACCGACGACAGAGATTGGCAGTGACTAAGGTTTCTGCTTTAATAGTTGCAGCCTTTGAAAGTGTGCATTGACTCTTTACTAATCTTTACTAATTTGAATCTTTGGGGGTTTTGCATAACATATTTGTTATATTAGCTTTGAGAAATACTGATGGACATTTTTGAAAACAGTCATGAAATTACCATCAGACTGACAGATGAGATATTTCACTTGTATCATTTAAAAAATCTTATTCCAGCTCTGTCATCCCACCAGGATTGGTGCTCTTTGGGAAACTTTGAAGTTTAAGAAAAAGCCTAACCCTAAAAAAATAAAAATCCCTGACACTACCGTTCCTCCTTTTTCAGCACTCACACCAGGAAATTCTTCGTGTCGATCCAACCACCGGTCGGGGAGCTGACGAGGCCCGTCTTCCTGACAGAGAACGAGTTTAAAAAGGAACAGGGTGAGTGAAAATAGGCCATGAAATATTTCCGATGTCCTGAATGTTGCGACCCTAAACCACTGTCTCAATTGCTGCTTTAACACCAACACATTACAGAAAGTCTTTAAATGTTGGATAGTCCAGACAGGGAGCTTGTTAACATGTTAACCAGTGAGCTAATGCTGCAGTGCTGCAACTCGTAAGGTTTGACCATGAGTGTTAATAGTCTACTCTGAATATACACTTCATATATTCTGTTCAAATATAGGGCTCATTTCATTAGCCTGTGAATAACTGTTGTGATGGGGTTAAATGTTTGAAGTCATGTGGTTCTGGTGCTGAATATCTAAAGTTAAAAAGTTAGCACGTACATGAAACTTCAGGAAAAAGCTGACATGATGGAGGCCACTAGGCTTGTTCTGTCATTGTGTTTGACTTGATCTGATAGGCTGCAACTTTTGAACAGTCAATCAATGAAAATAAAAATGAAAACATTTCTTCTGATCAAAGACATTGAGATCTGCACTTTGATCTTTAACAGTTACGCAGAGAGGAAAGCATGCAGCGATGCTCAGTTACCCGTTGATAATGTGCGTCATATAGTTTGACATGATGAAATCAGGACCTTTTAATTAGAAAGTATATTTCACTTTTCAAAATGTGTTTTTTTTTTTTTTCTTTTATAACATTGCGAGCAAGTCATTTGTCACATGCAGTAAACATCAAAGTAACTGCCTGATGTTTCTGAGTCTCCACATCATCCTTCCTCCAGAGCAGGAAATAGTTTTTTGTCCATCAGCTACGTTAAATCCACCAATACAAACCAAAGGTTTGCATTAGACGGTGTATGGTAACGCAGCTGCAGACAGCAGTTACCAGCATGTTTCTGGTTTCTGGTGTTCGTTTTCCATCCTAACAGTGATCGAGTTTTGAGCTCTAACAAGCCCACAATGACTCTTTAAACATGTGTCATATCCACGGTTCCTCCCTCTCCATATTCTCCCCAATAGAGAAGCTATTACACAATCTAGGTAAGTTGGCTTTAATAGATTTGTTGTTCCCAGCTGTCTGTGTGCCACCTTTCCTATAGCCAAACTCATCCTCACACAGACCACCCCTTCCTCCCATTCCCCTCCTCCCTCCTCCTTTAACACCTCGTGCTGACTCCCCCTCCTCCCTTCTTGCCTGGGTAATCAACACTTAACTGCATCTCCGGGTCTGTAGCTGCAGACACCTGCAAACCTGCCCCTCACACTCTCCTGCTCCACCAGGAATGGCTGGAAATGCTCATCCACTGATCCTCATTCACTCTTCCACATATACATTTGGCTCACAGCAGCACTCGATCATGTGCTTTCTGATAACCACCAACCATGCTGGGAGTTTGAACTGTTGGTCATCTGTAGTGCATCGGTCTAACAGGCACTGAGTTTTGTTTTGCAGGTCAAAAGAGGTCTCAACATCTCAGTTAAAACCAGGTTATATTCATTCAAGAGGAAATTATAATGTCTGTAATTCGTATTGAGGTCTAGTTTTTAAATCAGCAAATATTTATTTAGTTAAGACTTTCGACTTTGGTCACTTTTAAACAAAACTTAAACCCCTTTTTAACCAAAATGTTCCAGGAACTATGGAGCCTCAGGAACTAAGATCAGGAACTGGGAACTGAAGGAACCTTGGTGCATATTTCAACTATTGTTAATACCTTGCAGGACCCTTCAGCAATATATTTTGTAAATTCAATTGTTAAATAGTGATTTATACCCTTTCAAAATGAGCCAAAGATATTGACCTAATCTAAAGAAACATTTAGCTATGACTTTATGTCCAAAACATCTGTGTGTTTTGTTGAGATGTGAGCTAAAGTTGAACTAGTGCGGGACCCACTCTCCTGTAATACCAGGTCATACCACAAGATGGCGCAATAAGTCAGTGTAACCTTTCATTCCTTGCATTTTTATTTACAGTGGCAGTCTGCTCCTACACACTGGTCAGTACATTCGCTCGTGTAAATGAGAGATCAAACATGTGGATCCATCTGTGGTGACCCCTTGAGAAATAAGCCAAAAGTAGCTAAAGTCTGAGAGAGCAGCACACATCCAAAAACATTTCACCACTTCACTGCTATAACGCTGCCCCCTGGTGGTGACGGTTTTAATAAAAATGGGAACCATTCTCACAGCAAAATAAAAGTACCTAGTTAGGGGGGAGGGACTTTGTGGTTGTTCCTGTAAAAATCTGCTCTACATTGCCTGTGACTTGAAACAATCCTTATCCAGGTTTAGTTCTTAAATACTACAAAAGGTTCCTGCTGTGGAAACACTGTATGTCTATCTTTAAGTGTAATACAGAAAACATAAATATCTGTGTGTGGGGAGTAGTTAAAGCAAACGTTTGACTGGTTTTCTAGGGGAACCTCAACATTTTGTGCAATTTTAATTTTTTTCCCCCTATTTTGTTATTCTGTGCTCCCTCATAGAACTTACTGCACAACCTCTTGGCAAGGAGCTACGATTTTATTAAATCTGGGAAAATACTGGGGGGGGGGGTGTAAAAACAAGTCAAAATGAAGCATGCATAGACACCAACACTACGAACTGTTTGCAGTCTGTTTTAGCTAAATTTTCTGCATTTAAATTTTCTGTCACTTGACTTCTTATTGCAGCGATTTTAGGACTTGTTTTACATCAGAGCAATATTGATATATAATACTGAAATACCAGTTTTAACCTGGACATCCAGGCGTCTTTTGACCAGCAAATCACCAAAAAGTTGCTCTCTGCGAGCTATCTCCTCACAAGTGAGAATATTAGTACTGAATACCTCTTTCACCCAGAATTTCAGTCTTTGGAAATACACTGAAAAATGGTGACTCGAGTTGGTTAGTAGTCAAAAATTTGCTTCTTTTGTCCTGTAAATTCAACAACAAAATCCTGTGTTCAGTGGGAAGCATGAGTACATTCCCCTGTTAAGTGTTAGTAGCATTTACAGTTCTTGATGTACTGAATATTACATCAGTCCCTCTGAGAACTTTAGCAGATGTTCACTCCATTGTACAGTATATGTATATAATACTGTACATGTCTGAAGCAAGCAGATACCCTGAAAAAGAATAGCAATGGTTAAAAATGGACCCTGTTACTGTACATGTTGTCTTATTATTATTATTATTATTAAGATTATTTAACTGCTTTGCTTGTTTTGCTGCTGGGAGGGAGAGGATTCCTGTCTGACCAGTGCTCTGCTCCTAAAACCTCCACAGGTCAGCTGATGGGCATGAACGAGATCACAGAGAAACTAACTTTGGACGTCAAGTGCCGAAACGAACACGCCATCGTCCAGAGAGTGACCACCGCTGCCAACCTCAGCAGAGTGCCCTGTGGGTCAGATAAAGAGTGCAGGTGAGAAAAATCACTCCTGAGCAATCACGTCTTGTTATCTGAGCCACCCTTTAATGCAAATTGCGCTCTGGGTGGTGTTTTATCTTCTGCAAGAAAGGACACAGAATCATTTGGGAACAAGATCTTTGCCAAGAACAGCAGATCTCAGCTTAAAAGTGTGACTTCACGTAGTTTATGCAGATTTTAAAAATCCACTAAAGGAACACAGTGTACATTTTTCAGACACTTATAAATTTTAGTTCCAGCTTGAGTAAAATAAATGATAAAGAAGCAAATGCTGTCAGGAGGATCTACCTTGAGTTGACAATAAGCAGGCTGTGTGGTTTATTTCTCCATAAGATCCACTCCTCCTCTGTGACATCTGGTCTCAAAAATCCAAGATGTAAGGGGATTATCATTAATGACCACAATTATATTATCTACAGCACAGAACTAATCAAATTTATTCCTATTTAAATTACAATGTGTGTTTGAGTTAGAGGAAATCTGAAAATGTTAAGGTCATGAGTAGTTGGACTGGTGATTGTTTTAAGTTTGGTTCAGTTTTATTTATATAGCATCAAATTATAACAACAATTGCATCAAGGTGCTTTATATTGTAGGGTAAAGATCCTACAATAATAGAAGGAAACACTAGAAAAAAAGACCCAACAATGAGACTACCCCCGTATGAGTGAGCAGTTGATGACAGTGGGAAGGAAAAACTCCCTATTTCACAGGAAGAAACCTCCAGCATAACCAGGCTCAGGGAGGGGCGGCCATCTGTTGTGACCGGTTGGGGTGAGAGAAGGAAGACAGGATAAAAGACATGCTGTGGAAGACAGTCAGAGATTAATAACGTGTGATTCAGCAGAGGTCTGTTAACACATGTTGAGTGAGAAAGGTGATTGAAATGGGATCTGCCTCCCTATTCTACTTTTAAACATCGCAGTCTTAGAGTGAAGTGCTATGTTGGGAGGATATGTTGCTAAAATAAGTTGGGGCCTGATTATTAAAGACTTTGTAGATGATCAGGCACAGGGGAAACAGATTACTCTGGGCCACAGACAGTTCAAAAAAACATTCCCATTAGTTACTGAAGTCCCGTTTTGAAGCCTTGAAATGAGTTGCCATCTTATTTGCAAATGAATGTATGTGATGAAGACAAAAATCTATCCCATTGATTTCTGTAGGACCAGAAGTCTTTTCCAACCCCAGCCATTGCCATCTGGTGGCCTCAGATAGAATGCAGGTTTCTGCATCGTCTTTATTTTTATGATCCAGTAGCTATATCCATGCTTTACACTGACTAAGGTCTGGAGCAGACAATCATAAAAGGAGTGAAAAGAACAAAAGCAGGATGTCAAACCGAAATTAGACACGTGAGAAAATGTAACTTTCAAAGTAAAACGGGAAGTAACCAAGAGATAAATTGCTAACATGATACGTGAATACTAACAAGGCGGCCACACAGGAGGCAATTTGTTTGTTATGCATTGCTTTGTAGCCGACGGTTGGTCGCTGGCTATTCGGACACGACTCCAGTTGTCACATGTCAATCAGTGGTATCCTTCACTGCCATTATTAATTGGTTGAGAAAAGTTTAATCTGGAATCCTTCGTTGCTTGAAGTCACTGAATTTCTGTAATCTGGAGTTGTCAAGTTGCTTCCTGTGTGGATGTTAGACATGATGACAGAGACAACGAAACACAGAAAGAAGAAGAAAGTAACAAAACCAACAAATCTAACAGAGACACAAAACACAAGAAATAAATGACAAAGGCCTGTGACTGTGACATTTAGGAACCAGTACATCATCTGTACAAACCTGATACAGCATCAGCCATTCAAGCTTTTAGGGGGGAAAAGGGTGCACGTCTAATAACAATAAGCTGAATCAAAATAGGATCTGATGCAATTATTGAAAATCGATCAGAATATTCTAGAAAATTTCTAAAAAAAATAAAACAAAAAACAATTTTTTTGCACTAACTTTGCACTCATTGTTGTGTTTCACAGATGATATTTTTGTCCCTCTGACTCACGTGATGTGTATCCCTTCTTTATTCTGTGGCTTCATCTTTACTTCTTGATCTTTACCGCCTTGACCTCAGTCCTCCTGTTCCTCCTCCTGATCATCCTGTCCACAGGTTTGCCGGCAGGACGGTGACCAGTGGCAGCTTGGTGCTGGTCACCGTGGCAACCAAAGAGGAAGGAGTCGCCCAGCTGACGGTCAACTGTGAGAAAATGGTGATCGGCACGATGCTGGTGAAAGACATCCTCCAGGCTCTAACGCAGTGACGTGAACCAGCTCTCCAGCTTTGAACTCCGCCCCCACCCGCACTTCAGCCATCCCTCACATATCATCTAAGACTTGTCAGTGTAATATCTCCTGCAAGCTGTGTCAGTGAGGAAGCTTCCACAACATTTGTTTTGTTAGAAGGGCCCCAAACTTATAGAAATTACTCCCAGAGACAAGAATGCCACACCCGGACCTGACAATTAAAACTTAACCTGAATGTTTTTTTACGTGACTATCCAAAAATACTAATTTCTGAACGTTTTGGGGTTTTTTTTCTTTACTTGAGGAGCTAATTGGATACTGGACTCATATTTACTTAATCTAAAACTTTTTTTTCTTTAGTAGAAAGTTGATGTCAGAATTTGTTTCCTGGATAAACATTAATCGAGGCTGCAGATTTATTGTTGCCTTTGGGGTGGGGGGGGAAACAGTGGCTATGAAACATTCAGCCACAGCCCGTGATCTTCCCCAGTGGAGGCAGTTGCTCAGTTGTCATGGACAACAACTGAATAAATTGCATTTTTCATCATTTTTGTAATCAAAATCAGCTACAGCGTCGACTAGGAGGAGGACAAAGTCACCCGTGATATTCAAATTCAATATGTGATGCCAGATTTTTTTACACAGTAAAATCTGGAGTAGGACACGTCTTTAAAAAAAAAAAAATCCAGAAGAATCTTCAATCAGTAGTAGTAACTGGACTCGTCCACCTTCTGTTAATGCTGTAGTTAGGCTTTACAAAGATTAGGTGAGCAAAAGGTTGGCGGTGGTGAAACTGGTGTTAGTGAAATGAACTGAAGTCAAAACTTTCATTGGTAAAAAGTACCCTGATCCCTAACACTGTGCAGCAAGAATACATGACTCTTGGCAATCAGGACATTTGTTTTTATCAATCTTTTTCTTTTCTTCCCCACCCCCCTAAAAAAAAAATAAAGACACTATTTCCCAAACTTAGATTAAGCCTGGTCCTAGACCATAATCTTTGTTCACTCAAGATTTTTTTTTATACTCTCACTAGGCTTAATCCATGTGTGGGAAACTGAAGAAATCCCAGGTGAACAAGTCAAGACATTTGCATTGTGACTGCTGGTTTTACATACTTTTTGCTTTTATTCCAACTTTATGTATATCAGGTAATGACTAAACCATCTCTATGACAAATGAGCAACGTCATATGCTGAGGAAAGACTGGACCTCCAGAGGTTTTCTTCAGAACTGAAGGAGTTCTTTCTATGGTGTTAACGTGAAGATGTAACAACTTTCAGTTCAGTTCAATTTGTTTATATAGCTCCAATTCAAAACAAAGATTGCCTCAGGGTGCTTTATATTGTAAGATATAAATCTTACAATAATACAGAGTAAACTCCAACAATCAGATGCCCCCTGTGACCAAGCACTTGGTCACTGGTGACAGTGGGAAAGAAAAACTCCCTTTTACTCTGGCGGATTCAGGCTCAGGGAGGGGCAGCCATCTGCTGCAACCGGTTTGAGGAGCTATCAAACTATTTTAAGATGGAGAGATACTCTAAGATACATGAAATGGGTAAGAGACCATTGTTATATTCCCTCAAATCAGGTGGCACTGTCACAGTTAATTGAATTCATTACAAGATACAAGAAGATAGCTGATCTAAGACGGCTACCGTTTAACCTCAACTATTTGAATTTGTTATTGATGAACAACTCAACCAGAGTTTTATCTCATATTTGGTGATTTTTAGCACGTGGTTAGCTGTGAAAGTGCACATGTTCATCACAGTAAGTGGGGCATTGATAAAAGCTGAAATGTATACATGCTGTTTTATTGCAACATGTAATGCAGTACAACTGTAAGGTGTGGTGTGTGTCTGTGTGTGGAGGTGATGACACTGAATATCAGCCTAACAATATGAAGTAGCGCTTTTCATTAAAAACTGTAACACTTGACTTGACATCATCATGAAGCACATTAAAATCACAAAAATCATCATGCTTGATAATATGCAAATGTTTATTTGCTTTCTTTTCTCTGATCTCATATTTCTGTGAATTAAACCCAGCGTTTAACCCCCAACTCCAACAAAACTACTTAACACAAATCACCAAATTATTTTCTTAATGATCATTTTGATCAATGATTTATCTACTAGTTATATTCTCATATAAGTGAATTGTGATTTGGACTGTAAAAAGCCAGGATTTTTGCCCACTAAATTCTCAACTGAGTCTCGTAGACAAGCGTTTACTGTAAGTCGTTCTACATGGGTTTAATGAGGTGGTAGTTTTGGTGTCTGCGGTTTGTATATGTGCATAAAGGAAGTAATATATTGATCATAGAGCTGTAGCATATTTTTTCTAATTTTTGTTAACTTCTGAGAAAGCAAAGCTAGCAGTTTTCATTTTTTGTGTCAAGCTAATGGGTTGCTAGCTGTAGCTATAGAGTTAGCTTGCTTAAATGAGACTTAACTGACTTTTGGCAATACAGCAAAGATAAGTATTTGTCAAAAATATCAAAGCATTCATTTAGATTTCTATTTTCAGAAAACACACTCAGCCTATATTTACTAGTAAATAACACAATGAAGCTTTGAAGTGAAAGGTTTGCAAAAGCTTACAACAAAACTCAACCCATTCAGCTTTCCATGAAGTTGGTTTAGTAAAGAAACATTTATATTATGTTTGAGTATGTGCTGAAGATAATGTGCGTGATTTTCAAGTTAAGTGTTGCTTTTCATCTCAGTGGTCAGGCTGCTTTCATGGCTAATTACATTTTATGTCTCTTTTTTTTTTCTTTCTTTTAATGTCCTCATCTGTGCCGCAGACGCATGTTTCTTAACACTAACAGTATCTGTGTACTTCTTTTTACTGTTGGAAACTGTAACTGTAATCTCCCAAAGCTACAACAGTAGTGAACAGACTTTATTTTGGCCTTTAATGTACCTCTCGCATTGTCTGTAACCTGCTTGTTCGCTCCAGCAGCAAAGATGATGAAAGAAAAGAGTGAACTCTATTCTCCCAGTCATATGTAGGGCCATCTGCTTTCAAAATATCCAAAGTACAGTTCCTCATACCCGTGTGTGGTTGTGAAATGTGGTCCTGAGGTATTACAAGTTTATTTATTATACAAATAAAAGTACAGATATGGTGGTGTGTGTGTGTGTGTCGTCTGTTTCATGGTCTGACGATAGTCAAATCGACCACAGACAGCTGCCTTAACTGAAGGAAGCAAGACTGGCAGTTTGAATCATAATGAGGAGCAAAACGGAAGTTGTAAAAAGCCTGCTATATTCGCTGAAATCGAACTCGTCCATCTGTTTGGCATCTTTGTAGTGACGTTTAAAACCCTGGAGCACAATTTCTTATTTGCTAAAGTTCAGCGCTAAAGTTAAAAGTAACAAAAGGCTGGTAAACAAAGTGGTATTAAAGAGAAACACCTCGAGGGGACATTTTACAAATAATCAGGTTAGCTAGCAACACATTAGTAGCATGACTGCTTCTCTTTTCCTAAGACCTTATAAATTTTCCTTCACACCTTTCCTTGACCTCATGAAGTTGTCCATGGAGGTCATGGTAAAGAGACGGGGAAGAGGATGTAGGAAGTCTTTTGTTTTTGATACAACAAAACACAGCAAAAACACATGAGATGAAGAAAAAGCTGCATTTATTTAAAAAACCTGATTAAGGCATTACAAAATAATTGTAAATCTGCTTTAAATTTTTACAAAATCCCTGATAGGATCATCAATGTAGTTTCTCAGGCAGATATTAAGGTAATCTGTAAATGATTTGGTCCTTTTGCCATCACTGCAATCTGAAATCTTTGGTTTTCCACTTGAACTGAACTGAACTTGCACGATCCAGTTTGTGCAGGAAAATGTCAGACTGAACCTACTAAAATCTATTCTGTGGGTAAGTATAAACTTTTTGGAAACCATTTGCTATGATATGTTGGCTGATTACGCCACCTATGCAGGTCAGTAACCCCCCAAAACACCATAAGAGGCCATTTATTCACACAAACATTTGAAGGCAACTTATTATATGTATTATACATTTCTAGCTGCATGCTTTTATTCTTAGATTGCACTAATGTAGCTTAGCATGATTCACAGTTAAAAATGATTTTAAAAAAGTAATCGCACTTATCTTACACTTGGCCTTGTTGCTACCCCTCAAGAGGGACTGTGACGAGAGAGGAGGAACGGAGGAAGAAAAATAAAAGTATAGTACAAAAAAAAAATAATAGTGTACTGTCAATTTCACTGAAACTGCTCTGTTATTGGTGTCATTAGCTGATAACCTTGTTTTTTCACAATTCAAATGAGACATGGCAAAAAACTGCTTTAAGTCAGCCTTCTTTGATTGGCTGAACCTCACAACCAGAAGATTTGAATGCAGACTGAGGAAGGGTTTGTGTGCTCCAAGTCAGAGCTGTGTCCCTGAGTAGATCCTATTAGGGACAAGGCACAAGACTAAATTTGAGCATCGTCCACAGTGACATAATATACATTCACTGGCCACATTATTGAGTACACTTGTTCAACTGCTTCTTAAGACAAATATCTAATCAGCCAATCACATGGCAGCACCTGAGTGCATTTCGGCATGTAGACGTGGTCAAGATGACCTACTTAAGTTCAAACTGAACATCTGGACAGACAGCTGTTTTAATTGATTTTCCTGTCAGATAGGAACAGGAAGCTAAGGCTACGTCAAAATTGAAAACGGAAGACTGGAAAAATGTTGGCTGACCTGATGAGTCTCGATATCTGCTGCAACATCCGGCTGGTAGGGTCAGAATTTGGTGTAAATGACATGAAACCGTGGATCCATCCTGCCTTGTATCAACAGTTTGGAATGATGGTGTAAACGTGTGAGGGATATTTTCTTGGCACACTTTGGGCCCCAACTGAGCATCGTTTATATGACAGAGCCTAACTGAGTATTGTTGCTGTCCACGTACACCCCTTTATGAGCACAGTGTACTCACTATACCCAACTCAAACTGGTTTCTTAAACATGACAGGAAAGGAAAAACACAAGACCCTTATAAACCACAGTCGATCCATCACTCTTGAGTAAACCAGATAATAAGGCCCCATTTTCTCACTTTGAATATAGGGTTTTGTCATTTACATACAAACTTTTTACAGGTGTCCTTTACAGAAAGGATTTTAATAACACACTGGCACTTCTTTCTCAGCTTTCCACAACAGTAATTCTTGGAAGGCAATTTGTCTTAGCAGTGGAATTTTTAAATTAGGCACCATAGAAAAAAATGACAGAAGGCACAGGATTCAACCAGGACATACAGAGATTACAGAGCTTCAAGCCGTTCTACCCCTCCGTGAGGATGTTAAGAGGAAGCTGAATCCATTTAAAACAACGTGAGTGTTCACGTGAGCTCTGTCTGCCTGGTTTGTGGAAGCAGAAGACCCACCAGTCCTCCAGTGAGCAGCAGGGCTGACACCAGCAGGACGGGGACAGCACAGTTTGTGTCCACCAACCTTCCAAAGACTAAGTTACCCATGATCGCTGCCACTCGGCCTACGCCTGTGAAGAAACCAAAAGCAGAGGACCTGAGAGAAAAATGGAAAGAAAAGAGATTCGGTATATGTGCATGTGACCTCTCTGAGTTAGAATGAAACACCTTGATGGATGAGTTAAACTATTAAAAAAAATACAAAATAAATCTTAGTTTGATCTGCCTTTCTATACATTGCTGAATCTGAGTTTCGAGACAGGTTACCGTAGCTTTGTCGGGTAGAGCTCGGTTCCTACGACATCCAGCGCATTCCAGGCGATCACGGACACCCCGCTGAAGACGCAGGACAGGATCAGACTCTGAGCTTTGGTCTGAACCACATAGATGAAGAAGACACTCAGACTGGACAACAACAGGCTGCCGGCTGGAGAAAGTAACAAAGATGGAGAGATTTATTTATTTTTTGTTAAGCACTGACTTAAAGGTGGGCTTTCTGTAGCAGCTCGTTTTTCTGATTTTCTACATTTGTTTATAGTGTGACAGCTTCTTTAATCATGGCTCGAAGGTTTTCATGGAGCGTTGAATGGGTTGTGTTAAAAAGCAGTGATGAACTCTAAAAGGACAAATTTTATGCTATTAAGTGTCAACTCACTGACAAATTCAGAGACTAAATTATATATAAGAAACAAGCCACGGAAAAATAAAGCTGAATGTCCACTGGAGGCTGGCTTCAAACGCGGGTCAATCCTCTCTGACTTCTATGTTACAACGTTACAGCAGAACAGACTGTTACGAAAATAGAATTTCCTATAAACTTTTTTATATTCTATTAAGCATGATTATGGGAGTTTTAGTGACAGCTTAATTCATGGACTGAACTGGACCTCTCAGTTGTTTCTGGAGTATCTTTAATCCATTTAACTAAAAATAAAATAAAAAACAGTAATAAAAACACGAGTGTTGTTCTATTTTGCCTTGGATGTATGATCGGTATTAAATTTGCAAAAACTGAAATAAAATCTAGCAAGATGTCAGTTATTTTAGCTGTGTAGCTCCATTCACTCCTGTTCATGGACTATTTCTTGAGCCCCACATGCTGTGGCCACAATTTCTGTACAACAGGGTTACTGTGAAGTGGAATGGCTCTGCTATGATATTTTTTTATATACAGTCTATGATTATATACAACATGTATGGGAGACTGTTAAGGCATGAAAACATATTGATTCGTGAAAAAAAAAAAACAACTCACAAAGCAGAGCCTTTCCTCCAGTGCTGTCCATCACAAGAATAGTGAAGATGTTACCCGGCAGGTTTGACACAGCTATGATGAAGCCATCCGTATATACTGTGAGGTAACAGACAAATACAGGAAGATGAGTGTGGACAGGAGAAAGAGATATGGCGAGATATGGATGGACCAGAAAAAAACAACTCAATATAAACTGAAATGTACATTGAAATACTGCAAATTTTTTTCCAAATTAGATTAACTTTGGTCTTTTGAGCGAACATCATTCGACAACCGTGCATTGGTAAAATAAAAAGCTACTGATACAGCAGGTACAGGACTAAAAGACAGAAAGCAGAAGCAACAAAAAAACAACATGTTAATGGCTATTTCCCGAGATTTCCTTAGTGAGTCCAGTGTCAGCTGGTGCTTTTAGCTTGTTAGGAAGTCACATTAAAGCAGGTTAAAAAGTAAAGCAGAAGTGTCCTGCATTTGTTGGAAGTTTCATATATTCGCTTTTCTCTTCCTTTCAAGTATTGTAAAAATTGACTCCTGTCAATGTTAATGCTGAATTCTTGGCCTCCGTGAGCAATCTTCGGAGCCTGGATGAAAACACTAACATGAGCATGAATCCTTTGAAACACACCTGCCATCTTGACCGGGTAACAAGTTTCATTGTGAATTGCAGACGGGCGGGAAACATTTGCGCAGGGCGAGCCGCCGTCTTCGGTTCTCTCAAACAGCTCAGGGAACCACATCCACAGCCCGTAGTAACTCCACACACACACACACACACACACACACAAACAAAAGATTTTAACTTTTGATTTAGAATAAAAGGTGAAGTGGGAAAGTTTTAAAATGTTAAAAAAAAGAAGAGGAAATAAGAAAAAAGAAAACCATCTACACAATAGAAAGTGCAAATATGAGTTTGCCATTTAATTGTTCCTTATCACTTGATGTGATGCCTATCAAAGGGTTATCTCACATTAGTAGTATTAATACACAGCTGGGATTCATCTTTCTGAGTCTGATACAATCCCCCAGCGGCTGAACAGTGTGAACAGATGGAGAGCTGAAGCAAAGCCTGAATGTATAGGTGCCCATTTCTTACCCAAAGGATATTGAGTAGAAAATGATGAGAAGAGGGATACTCCTGGATTTGAAAGGGCTCTTAAATATCTTTCTAATGGGTGCCAAAGCCTGCAAGTTAACAAGAAAGTTATTCATAAGTAAACCAACAAAACCAAAGGAAATGCCTAAACTACTGATCCCCTGTCTGTGTTTTCACATTTACTCAGTAGCTTAACAAACAAAACATCTTTTCCCTTTTGCTATATACAGTTAAGTCTACATATATATACAGAGAAGTCTTTGAAAGTGAAGGCAGGGATCACTGGGCTAAAAAAAAAAAAAGACAAAACAAAATAAACCTATTGGAATGATGGCACAAATATTAGAAACAACCCCCATGTTGCTTTCGACCCACTGAATTGGCAGATGTATATAAAAATGTGTTGTTAATTCCTAAACAGTTAATACGTATTTTTGTTAAAGCCTTGAATTAAAAATTCTTAACTTCAATCACATCTTGGTGTACAGAGGCAAAATGATTTTTTTTTTTTTTTAAATGCATTTTCCGAAACCCAGAGCTGTGTTCATAAAACATTTTGGGTATCTGAAATGATTAGTTAAAAAAAGTATTAGCAATGTTGGGTCATTTCAAATAATACCATGGCAGGGAAAGGGCTAAAATGACAAATACAGTTTTGAGTATTCCTAACAAACCAGTTAAACTATTAAAATTAATTTTTAAAAATACCACCGACATATCAGGATAAATAATCAAATTAATTTGCAACTATTTATGGTCATTTTTCAAATCAAAACACAAAACAATCCTCAATTGCCATTTTTTTTTTTTAATCTTTCAGGATTGAGTATCTTATACTCATATTTTAACATCTTCAGTCATTCTTTTTTTTTTTTTAAATAAATCAAAACCCTAAATTTTGAAACTAGTACTACCAGACATTCTAAAAATCAGTTAAACTATTAATAATAATAACTACATCACCTTTTTCAAAGTATTTGCAAGACGTTCTTTACTGGAACCCAAGCTTCTGGTCTCCTGCTTGTCAGCTTTTTGAGTAGAACTTGTACGCAAACCAAATTCCTACAAAAAGGTTCAGAGGACAGTTGTTACACTTATAGTACTTTTACACAATTGCATGAAGGAAGGAAATATTGACAGTACTGATGTTTTGTAAAGGCAAGCAAAGCAAGCAGTGCTTGCCCAGTGAAATCTTAAAATATACATTACAAGTACATTATAGTACTTGCCATTGTCAGCTAATTTTAAACATTTTTTAAAGATAACTATAGAAGCGCTAACATTTCATAATTCTTCTGCCAGGAAGGAGTTCGGAAAGGTGAAGATGTCTGTGCAGATTGCAGCAATATGCACAACGTTGTTAGCACATACAAAAGGATAGTCATGCAGCACAAAGTCATGAATTGGTATGTTCTAATCTGGTCCAAGTTTTCTTGTTGTTGTGTTGAACACTGGCAAAATGTTTGTTCTCTTTGCTTGGAGGTGGAAGAAGGGTGACCATTGTTTCTGCTCACCTTCCTGTAAAAGTCACTGCTTGCTACTGGTTCAACAAAACTACCACATGCGAAATATAAACACACATGGCAGCTTCTCTTTGATTTCACCTTATCTTTGTCAGCTGCATCACTCTGGCTTTGCTTTATGTGGAGTTTTTTTGGTTTTATTTTTGTTTAAAAAAATGATTAGATATGTGCAGCAAAAATTGTAAACATATAGTAGTATACTTATTTCATACCGGAAAAGCCTTTTCTTGTCCTTTCATGTTCAGCTTAAACATCAATCTGAAAACATGGATTGCTTCTTTCCCACGGTCAGCCTGGAAAAGACCGAACACAAAAAATCATCCTAAAGACAGCTCAGAAGTAAAAGCATCCAAGCAACACAAACATTATTTTGGTCTTTCAATACCTCCATGAGGAACTTGGGGCTTTCAGGCATGAACAGCTTGAAAATGAGTGCTGACGTGATGCTGGGAACCGAGCACAGCACCACAAACAGCCTCCAGCTCTTGAAGTCCAGTGTTCCCAGAAAAAAATGTGCCCGTGTACTGGGGATCACCAGCCAGGCCAGACCTGCAGACAAAGGCAAACACAGATGCTCAATATTTCACACACACACAAAAAACTACAGTTTATTTTAAGAGAAGTTGAGTTTAACATTTTGTGCAAGTATGTGCAAAATATTAAACACCAAAACCAAAAACCAGGTAACACACAACACTGAGTATCTGTTATTTTTTCTGAAATCCTACAAGAAGCAACATCAGGAACTTAAAAAAAAAATCAAGCTGACAAAGAAGTATCAAAAAAACTGCAGTTAACTTGAGTCTAGCTTCAGAAGCAAGTCGGTCACTACACTCCCATGTTTAAATTTCAAACTTTATGGAATTTAAAATGTGTAAGCCTGTAGTTTCTGCCTTCACAACAGCTGTCTCAAAAGTGAATTTTATTATAACTCTTTCACCTGCATACTGCAGTTAGGGGTGTCACTTTCAATTCAATTCAATTTGCACCAACTACTACCAACTCACTATGAGCAAGCACTTGGCGACAGTAGGAAGGAAAAACTTCCTTTTAACAGGAAGAACCACTGATAAGTGCCACGACACAAGAAGCTGTAGTCACTGTCTAAGCTTCACTTTTTTAGTTACTGAATGGAACTCCTTGATTGTGTTTGTGCTCTTGGAGCCTTTTGGGGCATTTAAATTGAATTCTTGTTTAGTGGTAAAGCCTGTTCAAGAAGTTTGTAGTTCAGTTTTGGTGAGTATTTTCTGGTCTTCTACATAGCAATGTTTAGCACTACCCGGTCTCTTTGCGCTTGCATATTGCAACATATGCAACATGGTAAGTAAGCTTGCTAGCATTAGCTGATAACCTAACACTCCAATGTTCATTCAAATATAATAACATCTCGCTAAAACCCCCATGGAGGGGGTTAAAATGCTATGATGGGCCTTTAACACGCAGAGCCCAAAACCAACAGGTGGCATAGCTGTGGTTATGTTCATTTTTTATATGGAGACTATTCCTTGCTCCCACCTGCAGCCAGGATGTTTCCTGCCATCCAAAAGGTGGCCAGACAACTGATCATCGCACCTCTCCTCAGGCGGGGCATAAACTCTGAGAAGTAGGAGAAAATGACAGGAATCGACCCGCCGACCCTGCAGAGGAGAACAGCGTGGTGTTTACTCTTTAGTTGTTATAGCTGTTTAACAAAGAAAATTTTGATGTTTTTTTTTTTTTTAAATACAGCATGGAGGGATACCCAAATATAGCACAAGAAATGCAGTATTTCAAAAATGATGACACCGTGAATAAAATCAAACCAGTCAATTGCTAATTTGACTGACCATTTGTCCTCTAATGACACCAGAGGTACATTTAAAACAACTAGAAGAAGGATGCAGCTTCCCAATGTGGAACTGCCCTAAACTTGAATTTTTTTAATAGCCAACAAAAGGCAACTTTTCTGGTTGTAGTATATAGGAAAATTGCCCTCTGTTATGAAGAAAACATGTTTTTTCTTTTTCAAAATGCCCTCCACAAAGTGAATATTAGCCATTGTAGCAATACAAGTCACATCCTAATACTTCAAGAATTATCACTCTAAACATTTAAGCATATTTTCCTGAATGTGTGTTAGCCAGTTTCAGGAAACTCTGCACACCTGAATCAATGGCAGGTGCAGAGAGGAAAAATATATAATATAGCTATTAGGAGTTGGTGGGGTTTCTCTGGTGTGGTATCATGGATTTGCTTCCTTTTCAGCACAGGTAGGCGGGACAGTGTGTCACGGGATGCTGGCACACCGGCGGTACATCAGATGTCATCTGATGGAGCGTTCTTAAGGAGCAGCGCGACAGACGTCTGGTGTCGGAATATTGTCGCCTCCTTGAGTGGTAAAGTGTTTGTTAATCTCCGCGGCGTGCACTACGGCCAACCCATGTTTTGGATTTTGTCTGCTTACCTGCTTTCCCGTACCTTTAGCCGGACCCATCCCCCATTTGCCTCTCAGCTGCTGGTGAAGCCGCATTTCCTGGATTACTACGGAGATCAACCTCGTCTTTACCTCCTCATCCCCGAGATTCTCGCCCGAGCCTGTACTGCCAGTGTAACAAGTGAGCTCTCCAACTCTTCCCATGCCTGTTGCCGTTTGCTACCGATTGTTTTTTGTCTTCCCCTAAAACTCTGTTTCCCTTTTTTCCCGTGGATCCACCTTGCGTGCGCTGATTTCCCCGTTCACTCCGAGTGCGTGTCAGCTCCCTTCCCTGGTTTCCCCTCATTTATTTGTCACTGTATACAACCTCCAAACCTGTGTAAATACTCCGGGCACTGTTAATAAAGGGCACTTCGTGCACTTCCTACGTCTCTGTGTGTTCTGCCATAGAGTCCGCTCGTTCAGCCTAACAAAATTCACAGTAATTCCCACAATGAGTCTATGTCAACTTCTGACCACAACTGTAGTTGCTAGCAATGCTATACTGCTACATGCATTTACATGTTTGTTGGAAGTGTGATAGCAATTTCTACCAAACTGTTCATTTAAGTTTTAATTTAAATTTAAGATTATTTCTTAGCTACATAACATTTCGTTTTCTTTTAGACTTTTTTTTTTTTTAATTCAGTGAGGGGTTTGTTTTGTTTTTAACTTTGCCTCAATCTCACCACCACAATGGATTTTAAAACAAACAATTAAGATGTGATCAAAGTGTAGAATTTTGGCTTTAATGCAGTGGGTTTCGCATTCCCTGAGTAGTGAATTACAGCCATTTTTATAGTACCCCATTTTCAGAGGCCCAAAAGTAACTGGATATTAATTATCAGGATTGATTTTAATACTTGGATTAAAATCTTTTGTCAATGACTGTCTTAAGTCTAGAATCCAAGAAATCCCGCAAGATGCTTTGCCAGAATGTTAATACACCCACCTTCAAATTCCAGCAAAAACTAACCTGAAAATCCTGTTAAGTGAATCAGCGGTTTGTACTTGTATTGTACACTGTCTGAATTTAAATTCATGAAGGCATTGATTGTAGACTTTCACAATGATACACCTACGCCCTACAGACCTTTATTCACTAAGATTGATGCTGTGTAGGTTTTGTCTTAGCCAAGGAAAGAATTTTACAATTATTTGGCTCTTGTGGTGTTGCTGTGCTGAGGAGTGCATTCCTTCTTTTTAATCTGATGATTTGCATGCAAAGTTTTTATCATTCTTGACAGGTTAAGTTGGTTGTGCACATTAATTATTGCTTCCTTCACTTGTATCATATTTCTTTGTACATCAAATTTAGAGTGCTTGAAATCAACTTCAACGATTAATGCTAAACTTTTGTCAGACTTCTTGAATTAAAGCTTAAAGTCTACACTTCAGTCACATCTTCACTATCTGTTTTAGAATACACAGTGGTGGTGTACAGAGGCAAAATTACATGAACTGTTTAAATGTCCAAAAACCTAGAGACCCATTTATGTATTTTTTTTTTTTTTATGTCCATTCATAAAAAACATGACTGGCTGATGAGTCAGTGGATTTCTGGTACTTGGTGCATTAGTAGACAAGGAAAGTTGAAGGACAACATAGGGTGTTTGTAGATGGAGACATGGTTTTATCAGAGTTGGTTCAAAAAACAAAAATGTACCTATTTTCTTGCAGAATTTAAAAA
>VUQG01020063.1:19571-34220 GCA_015106755.1 Etia nguti
GAAATGTATAAACAACTTACAGCCAAGGCACCTCGATACGGTTTTTCTTTTCTTTTTTTTGTTCAATAAAAAAAAAAAAAAAGCATCCATGTCAATTTGATTGGTATACCAAAAATAGAAATGGTCAGGCTTTCGTGTGGATTTTGTTCTTTGTTACGTGCAGACGAGTCACTGAAACGAAGAGTTCCACAGCTGAGATGCAAAGTCAGTCTCTAGTTCCTCCTCTTCTGTCAACTTTCCTCCTTTAAGCGACCAGCTGTTTGGCCTGCAGCTCCATCTCTGCAGCCCGTTTGAGGGCCACATCCACCAGGAGCTGGAAGCCGCTGAAGTCTTGTGTGAGGTCTGGAGGGGTGGGGGGAGGGGTGTTGAACAGCCCACTGCGGGGGCTCAGGTTGCCTTCTATGCTGGTGCTGCTGAGGATGGTGGTAGTGGGGGTGGCGGTGGGTAGTGGCTGACTGCCTGACCCTTCTTCCCGGCACCTAAGCAGCACTTGAGCCTGCACGGCCTGCAACAGCTCAGCTGCCCTGTCACAGTTCATGCCGGGTGCGCTGGGGTGGGAAGCTGTTGGGCTGGCTTGCATTGCTGTGGTGACAGTAGTGTGACAGATGACAGAAGGCCGGGTGGGCACGAGCCCAGGAGAGGGGGACGTGGAGGTCGGAGAGGGAGCGGATGGGGACACCGCTTTTCTCAGGACGCTGGGCACGGCAAGGTCGAAGCTAGACGGGTGCAGGACCCGTTTGTCGTAGCTCTCTTCTGTGGCTGCCGCGGGGCTGCTGTGTTTCGGGGACTGGGAGCTGTCAGAGAAGCTGTCACCAGCCTTGCTACCTTTCCTGGATATGGTGAACTGGTTGGGATCTTTGCCATCTTTCCTCAGCATCTCTGGGAGAAGTCTCCGGCGTGCGTTAATGAACCAGTTGCACACCTGCAGAAGACGATAACAACAACAACCCACACAGTCAGAAAGGCGCGTCACATGGCTCGCTTCCATTCTGCCTTGCGCTTTGAAAGAAACTCTGCTGGTACATTTATCCCCAGGTGCAGTCTGCACATGTTAGTAGAGAAATCGAGTGAAAGGTAAACCCCACCTATCACATGCTGACATTTCATACACCGCAACCATTTCCTGTTTTAATCATTTCACCACTGCAGAAATGACAAAAGACACCTCTGATTATAAGCTAACCCTTTTTTAATAAAGGCCAGTTTAGATTTAGAAATCCTGTCATGAAAATAGTTTTGCATTAAAAAATGAATCTCTTTTGTAATAGCAGCATTCACAGTTCTCTCCATTCTCTTTTTCTCAGTCCTCCAGGCTAGTCGTAACTGGCTTAGGGAGCCTTTCAGCTCTAACTATGTAAATGACTCTGCATTGTTCCCAGACAGCTGGGATAGAAAAGGGGCTAGAGGGAGGGAAATTCCTGTCCAAGTGCCTCGGCCAAGCCCACAGCACACAGGGAGTAAGTTTACTCACTTTGTCTCAGACTTTTATGTTGCAACATCAAGCTGATCTGGATGACCTTCAATTCACAGTGTGTATGTGTCATGATTTGTTTGTGATCCAGACAGGAAATGATTCAGTCAAGCTGACACTTGTTTCCTCTTGACTTTTACAGTGGTCTATTTACACTCTCTGGGCTTATTGGCAGAAAAAAAAATAGGTTCAGGTGGTAATATCTTTTTTTCTGTCAGAATCTGTGCCCTTACCTGCAGTGTAGAGAGCTGGGTCTGCTTGGACAAAAGGGCTTTCTCCTGTTCAGAGGGGTAGGCGTTGTAACGGTGCTCATACAACCAGTCCCTGAGGATCTGAACGGACTCCTTGGGCAGATTCCCCCGCCGTTTTCTCTTCCCACTGCTCCCCGCGCTGGACGACAGATCCAGAGGGGCGTCCACGCTGTCCTCGTCGTCGGTCTCGCTGCCCGACAGCATCATCAAACCTAAAAATCACGAGCGAGGGCAAGAGAGGGACAGAAAAGAGCGTGTGAGGCTAGGACAAAGAAGAATTTATATCCTCTAATGTCAAGCCACCCCGTTGTCAGAGCGGCTCTGCCACAGCCGCTCAAGTAGTCTGGGAGGCAGCTGATGTGTCAGAAGCAAGCTGTCAAGTTCAGCCATGTGATTCATATAAGGAGCCAGGGAGGGTGTGATGAGGAGGAAGAGGGGGAGGGGGGACGTAGAAATGGGGGGGACGTCACAAAGGCTAGCCTGATGCTGTGTCAGTTATAAAACCTGCCTCAACAAATACAAGCCAGGTCTATTCTAGACAGGGTGATAGCACAGCAACAATCAGCGTGTAAAAGGGGAGAGTTTGTTTTGAAGAACAGGAGCGCTGAATCTGAAAGATTACAGAGTCTGTATTTTTTGTTATTTAAATGGGAGGCTTAGGATCTAATCAAGGTCAATCATGATCAAAGGAAGTGCTCTGAATTGCTTTGAATGTCAAGAGTATAGGCCAGGCAAACTGACGTGCTTATGAACGGCTTTTAAATTTTGTCCTATTTTCCATCTGGCATATTATAGATTACATTTTTAGTCCCATTTAGTATCTAACCAATACAAAACCTTCATATGTGTTCCTCCTCTTTAAGATAAAGACACACTGAGGTTTATTAAAGACTGGCTCCTGTGATTTTAGGTCAATATTTACACCTGGACACCAGCACCTAGGCTACTGTACGGGAAGCCAAGCGGTCATAGCGACTAAAACAGGCCAGGATATTTATTGTACAACCGTGAGCTCCCGGGCAAACTAGTGGGAAAGAAGTAAGAAAGTTCCCAAGTCAAGAGTGGCCAACAGGATGAGGTAATTACGTAGGTTGGAGAGGCGAAGGGGGAGGGGAGACCTGTTGCAAAAAAGCGTCTCCAGACTAAACAAAAGAATCCAGGGCTGCCTGCTCCTTTGTACGCGTTTCAAAAGTTTCTGCTCGCAAACGGCCACTTTGGCGCAAACTTTCCACCAGCCGAAATACGTCGCTTCCACAGAAAGGCCAGAAAAAAGACATTTTAACCCGAGAAACACGCTAGTTTCTCTAAGTTTGAACAACTTGTAAGAGGGTTCTTTTGTGTGTGTGTGCGTGCGCGAGCGAGCTGCACCACGAGGTCCATGAATGTAACAAGGCAACAGCAAGTTCCCACAATGAGGTCAGGATGAACATTAGCCTACATTTGGATTTTGGTCATATTTTAAAGGCGCTGGGGGCTGTTTCCGTTCGCTGTTCGTGGCTAAAAAGATACAAAATATCGACTTTTTTTAAAAAAAAGCTTACAGGCTGCCAAAATGTAACAACCCCCGAAGTCACAACAGTCGCACAACTTTTGACTTGTATCGGCTATCACCACTTTTCAAGAAAGAAAAAAAAACTTCGTCACAAATGTAGCTTAAATGAGGTTTACACCCAAACAGAAAAAAAGACGAAAGCGTCTTTTAAATCATTCTGAAAGTTGTCCCAGTTTAGACCGCGACTAGGAAAACAACACACATGGCGACACAGTCGTGCGTTAGCCTATTGTGTGAAAACCTGAATAAAGCACATTTAGATAATCTAAAACGGTGCCTAAACCTTGCTATTGTCGACTTTTGACATCGCGCCAACACATGGCAGAAAAAGCCCCCCTGTCATGTCTGGAAAGGAAACAATAGACTGCATGGTTTGCATATGAGGGAAACGGTTCTGTTACTCATTCTTTAACGCCGTCTCCGTCTAAAGTCGTTTCTTTCCCCCACCCTTCCACTTACATGTTATTTAAAAAAAAATAAAAATAAATCCCACCTACCCTTTTTGGTCTTCATCTTGAAAAATGCCCGCTTATTCCTCGGCAATCGCAGAAGACAAATTCTCTGTCAGAGCTGTGTTTTTTCCCCCTAGATATCCCCAGCGTGTATCCGAAATCTCGAAAATCCTTGTTCATTAAAAAAAAAAATGCTTCTTTTCTCCCGTTTTAGATGTTCTTCTCTCTTCTAGTCGTCCTTCTTTGGAGAGGGGGCAAGAGAGGGGGGGTTGTGGGTTACCTGAGATCTCTGCGTCCCTTTCGACTCAAAGCCCCTTTTCTCATTGACTGTGTGTTTGATCCTGAAACTGGGTGACAGCTATCTTTGACAGCTGCGTGACTAAACGCAAAGATCCTCCCACCACCAGTGGAGAGCAGGAAAAATCTCTGACATCAGCATGGCTTGTTCCACTGACATGAATACAGTCTTGCTGAGCTTTAACTGCTGCAGACCCACCTAATAAAGTGAATATCTATATATCTATATATAGATATGCAGAAAGCGTTGTTTAGGCGGGCAATCAGAATGACAACAATAGCAGACTGAGGGAAAGCACTGCGGACCTCGTGGTAACACCTACAGATTAAAAATAACTAACCACAGTAATTTCAAACATATATATATAGCACATTATTGCTACAGGCTATGCCGCATATTTCCGAATGAGAGTCGGTGTGTTTTTGTGGTGCAAGCTTCATCGCCTTATCACACTGTGTGGTTTTATCACCTTTCGTATCGCTTGTTTACATCTTGAAGAATTACCTGCACGTACTTCCAACAATAATTCTTCTGCATGCGAGTGCTTTTTAACAATGTGGCTTCGTATAGGCTGCTGTAGTGTGTTACAATAGGGGGCTCGTGTTCTGTTTATGGTAATAGCAGCAAATTTCGTGTTTATACTACTGTGCATCCCCCTCCTCCTCCTCCCGTGTTGTTACTGTAGTAGCCCGTTCTTCTCTATCCCTATAGATACGCGTGAAACGTGTTTCTTATGTGCTATCGATGTCACCCCAGTTGAATTGTAAACATTATATAAGGAGAAGCTGCTTTAATTTCTCACAGGAATGAGGAAATGCTTAAAAAATACAGTGTGGACGTGGGTGTAGCTGCGGAATATATTGATCTAACCTTGCAGCAGCTGGAGGTTAGTGCACCAGCTCGGCTTACTAAAGACAACAGCAGCACTGCGAAGAAAACGATCAATGGCTTCATTTGTATGCGGTGCACAACCATGCGACAGCTGCTGTAGCATCGTTTCTTTGCATGCATTTGTTCCAGACATGCGTTCAAGTGCTCTTTGCGGAAGCTAAATGTCGCCTCCGCTTGCTCACAAGCGGAACTGTACGTGAATGCAACGCGGCGTGCAGACACGAGGTCTTCGAGGTCCCTCTGGTGGTGATTTAATTGCACTGCAATTCAGGCGAAAATAAGAATGAATGAAAGGAATTGCTTTAAATGTGGAAATGTTATACAGTCAAAAAAAAAAAAAGATTAAGAATCATTTGAACAGATTATGATGAACTGCCTTTTTTTTCTTTTTCTTTCTTTTTTTTCTTTCTTTTTTTTACAACGTTCAATTCTGCTCGAATTAAATGGGATTTCCACTGATTTTAGCAGAAATACAATGTAATTATATTTACCTACAAATAATTAGCGCTAGATACTCTACAATAAGGGTGTGATAATTCATGTTTTTACAGAAGAGAAGAAATAATTGTACTGTAAACAGTTTTAAGTAGTGTGTAATTTCTGGGTGTTTTAGTGGAAAAACAATCAAAATTTCCACAGCTTGCATCGTAAATACGCTGTACTTTTAGGCACGCAGGCCGTATTGTGTAGTGGCTTTACCTTGCCTTGTCACATTTCTATTATGCATTACATTGGTGTGAATCATGGATGTTCCACTATTCGACAAGTCCTCTTGTATTACGTGTGACAATGTGATGAAGACTATTCTCCCTTTCCTAATTAAAATGACACATTAGCAAACACTGCAGGACGTCTGCCCATGTGATCTTATAATGATGACGCAAAATCTTAAACATTAAAAAGTATTAAACACAGGAGAAATTACAATAAACCTTTCTTATTAGCTATGAACAATTTTATTTATATTTTTCTATTTTATTTCTCTTTGGCTCTTTTTCTTATGTTCTCTTTTATGCCTTTTTGCCCTTTTATGATGAAGATGAATATGAGGAGGAAGAGGACAGATCTCTGGCCCTTCTCTGATGAATCTTAAAATACCTGGAAATTATGTACTACGTAAAATTGCTCATTACTTAGAGTATAATTTGTGTCTCCTTTCCTGTTAAATACACTAGCCAAAATGAATGTGTAATGACAGTATAATGATTTCTTCTTTGATGTAAATACTTGAATTATTACCTCCTTACTCTGTGTAATTTCAGGTCAAATATATGGAAAGTCAAAGGGAATTTCACCCTCAGTCACAGGCCGTATTATAAAGTGTTATTATGTTTTAATATACTATTACAGTATATTAAAACAAAATAAAACAAATATAAACAGTCAACTGATTATTAATGTTAATGGGGTTTTTTGTTGCTATAATTGTACCCCCACTCGCTGAAGTAATATCTTTATTAAGCACTCACATTCTTATCAAACACAAGCAGCGTGAGTCTGTTTTCCAGCTCAGTCACTGTTAAAAATAGAGACGAGTAAGTTTGGCAGGCCAAATCCAGCTACTGCCAGATATTAGGTATGCTTCCCATCAGTTGTGACATTAAAATAGATCAAATGGTTTCAAAACAATATTTATTGACTGGCTGATTTTGTAATTAATAATAGCAGTAATATTAATAGTCATTTAGTCTGATAGACTAGCTGTACTGACGACAAATTTTGAACATTGGGCATTTCATGCTTTCTGTATAATCAGCACATTTGTTGAGCTTTTTTGAGTCATTTCCTTTATTAATATTTACACTTACTATGACGGGAATTCATTAGTGATGTAAGACGACAAATAAAGCTCAGTGTTTGTTTTATACTTTCCAGACCGAAATAGCACTTCACTTGTTTGATGAATGTTTTTATTTTTATTTTGAAGCATTAATAACAAGAGCCACAAAACTCTGTTGAGAGGGAAAACAAATGTAAAACGCTAAAGAATAGACTAGATAATTAGCTGAGCGGTAGCTTTACTGCTTTACTGTTGTGTCACTCGACTCATTTGACTGTGACGCATCAAATCCTTCACATTTGTCCACGAGCATCGCGGCTTCAGTCAGGACGACCGTGGGGAGCTGTGTGAAGTTACAGACAGCCACAACTGTACAGGAAACTGATGGGTTTTTGCTTTCAAAATAAGATTGTTGTGGTCCAAATATTGTTTACAAAATGATGAGGTTCATTTTCTAATCTGGTAAATTGTTCCCATAGCCGGGATTTATGGCGGACTGTGTTTTTTCTTTTGTTTCAGCTCATTCGCAATAAATTAATAAATAAAAATCGCAGGCCTAATTACACTAAAACTGAGCTTTACGAACATCTGTTTTAATTAACGCTTTGCTGTTCTAAAGTTAGTATTTGGATGTGCTGTTTTTATTTAGATTACCATGTTATTTGAAGTGATCATTTCATTTCAAGTCATCATTGTAGAAAAGAGGAAGAAAGTGTTTTTGATGATTAGATGACTATTTGAATGAAAGCAACACCACAACTGACTTTTTTGAAAGTAAATTAAAACTCAGTAAACATGTGGTATTCCTAGTGAAATAGTTATGCGACTTCTTAAAAGTTAAAAATAAAAAAGTTCACTATTTTGTTTTGTTTTGCTTTGTTTTTTTGCACTTTAAAGTTAAAGCATCTTTTTCTGTTTATCAGCATGGAAACGTTTCTAAAAAAAAATATTTTTTTTAAAGGAACTTTTGCTCATTCTTGTAAGGCAGTAGGACACGATTGCTCATAACGAAGGCGCACGTGTGAGTAAACCATGAATTTTATTTTGAAATAATTCAACTGAAAAGTGTTTTTTGGTTGAATTTCGTCGGACTTGATTCTGTCGAAGAGGACTGGGTCCTGTTACAGTTTGGAGTCTAAAATTAGGGAGGCACCCCAACTGCAAATGACGCAAGAGGGCTAAACTGGACAGTCTAGTCGTCTCTGTGTGTCAATGACAGCGGGACTCAGGGCCATGGAGACCTTCCCTACAACTTTGATGTTGTTGATGACATGGAGGGTATTTTTAGCTATTGTTGTCATCTTTCCGTAACAACCCAGCCGCGGCGTTCAGTATAAAGGACTCTTTCAAAATGCAGTTGTACAACAGTGTGCTGACACACTACCCGAGGTCGTCTCGCAAAGTTACAATAACTTTGTCGACCGCTTCTGCGCGTTTGAACGGGGCAAGTTCCTCTGAGGCTGACAGGCCGGGATTTACTCAACCAGACGCAACTTCGGCGACCAACGGTGATCCGGTGAACGAGTCTGGGTCTTCCGCAAACATGCCTGCCTTGTCGTGTTACGAAGCTTCAACTATGAGGCCAATTTACTTCACCTCGACTGCTGAAATTTTAATCCGGAGACCCGATGGAGTGGAGAGGTCTGTGCCTGTGCATATTATGAGGGAGTCCAAAGCCAAACCACCTTCTCCAGACTCTCGTAATGGTGAAACTTTACTCTGTAATGACTGCGACCCTGATGTGATAGTGGACTTCATAGATCATTTGAGCAATGGGACAGATGAGCTTTTCCCAGACTGCCCAGAACTCACTGGAAATCAGCTTACCAACAGCAACAACACCAGTGGACCCAGAATAGAAGAATACAAGAGGATGGTGGAAACTTCAGGTGGGGATGATGGAGTTTCACTGACTAGTACCCACTTCAGAAGCAAAGGGTGGGCCTCATTGAAAGACGAGGAGCTTGTTCCCCCCAAGGCAGTACAGCCTAAGGGTCTCATAAAAGAAGACTTTAGTTTAATGAGTACGGCCAAAGCTGCTCCAGCATCAGAAGAGAGACGGGCTTTTGAGCTCAGTGTTCTGCAGGAGTCTCCTCCACAGAGAGTCCAGGAGAGAGGGGAGATCAACGACAAAGTCGCACGATACCTGGCTGAAGTGGAAAAGCAAAATAAGTACCTCCAGGAGAGGCACAAATACAGGTATCAAATCATTCCAGATGGCAACTGTCTGTACAGAGCTGTGTCTAAAGCCACATACGGGGACCAGTCGAGACATGCGGCGCTGAGGGAGCAGACAGTGCACCACATAGCTGACCACCTTGACGAGTTCAACCCTATCATTGAGGAGGATGTGGGGGAATTCCTGATCAATGCAGCGCAGGATGGCGCTTGGGCCGGTTACCCCGAGCTTCTTGCCATGAGCCAGATGCTGAATGTCAACATCCACCTCACAACAGGGGGCAGCTTGGAGAGTCCCACCGTCTCCACCATGGTGCACTTTCTTGGAGAGGAGGATCCTTCCAAACCAGCTATCTGGCTGAGTTGGCTGAGCAACGGTCACTATGACGTTCTCTTGGACAGGTGTCTGCCCAACCCAGAGTATGAGGACTGGTGCCGAAACTCGCAGATGCAAAAGAAACGGGACGAGGAACTGGCAAAGTCGATGGCAGCCTCGTTATCCAAAATGTACATTGAGCAGAATGGGTCTGTGTAAACGAAATACAGTGCATTAAAAAGGAATAGAGATGAATGGTTCTGCTTTGTTTCTACGTGCTTTAAATTATTATTTTTTAAGGATTTTTTTAAGGAGCAAAAAGACGTGCAGTGCACATACTTTAGTTCATGTCTATGCCAGCGTTTTTAAATTAGCGCTAGTTGTCTGCAAAAGAGTTTGACAGTGTGTGAGTCTGTTCTTGATAGTTTGGGTGATGTTGACATGAGTGAAATTCTCTAATGCTGTTCAGATGTGGCTGAGTGCTTTTGGAGTGTACTATTTTTATTTGCCCATTCTCAGCTGACCAGTTATCATTATTATTATTTTTTTTGTCGTGCTTCTCATGCTTTGGCAACTGCCCAATATTTTCAGACAAAGAGAAATCTGGTTTGCATTTTCCATGTGTTTAGCTACTCATTTGCACAAAATTCCTCTAAGAGTAGTTCACAGTGCTAGGTTTGTGTCTGCAAGAATGATTCAGCGGTTCATGTTCTGTTATTCCAGTACTTTTTAGACATTTGACAAAGAATTTCAAAATAAAGTTAAGAAAAAACAACACACTAACTTGCAGTGGCTTCATTTTTAATTTACATGCTCGTTGTCCCGCTATTTATTTATCGCCTACATTTTCATAAATTTGTTATTCAGCTTTAGCGATATCCACTATTTCATCTTAGGTGTAAGGCAGTTCATAACCACCACATCACCACCACAGTTCATGCTGCAGTCATCCTCCACTCACCGGTGTCCTAAAGTGAAAAGTGATGTTGGGAATTTATTACATGTAGTGACCCTGCAGCCTCTCATTCAGGTCAGGCTGCAGAACTTGGTGTGTTAAGGGACCACAGCTTCAGTACACAGAGTACAAGGGAATGTGCTCTGTGTACTGAGCTATGTTAAAGCTTAAGTAAATTCACAGTCACGGTATAGGCCAAAATGCCATTTCTGCTGTAATTGTTTTGTTTTTTTTAAACTGTAGATTCTGCTCGATTTCCTCCAAACTATATAAAAGGAAAGCAAACCACACACATACAGCTTGCAAATACTAAAAGCTAATCCCAACATATGGATGTATTCATATTGTAATAATACTTTCCTTTTTGGCATTTCACATTAATGTCTGCTGTTCTAAATACACTCGCCGGTCACTTCATTAGATACATCTGTTCAGATGCCCATGGACACAGATATCTAATAATCAGCACCTGAGTGCATTTAGGCATCTAGACATGATCAACAACATGCTGAAGTTCAAACTGAGCATCAGAATGGGTAGAAGTGTCTATGAACGTGGCATTGCTGTTGGTCCCAGACTGGCTGGTCTCGGTATTTCAGACTTGCTTATCTAATGGGATGGGATCTCTGGGATTTACAGAGAAGGCTCTGAGAGAAAAGTCGAGTGAGTTTAAGTTCTCCAGCCAAAATACCAGTGGTTGGAGGAGAAAGGCCAAGGAAGGAAATACAACAGTCACATCAAATAACCACTCATTACAACCGAGATAGAAGAACGGCGCTAAATGTGCAACACCTTGAACCTCGAAGCAGGTGGGCTACAGCAAACAGAAGACGAACAGCTAAAAGTTACATGGGCTCACCAAAATGAGACACAGCAGAAAACTGGAAAAACGTTGCAATGAATGAATGCGATGAATCTCATTTTCTTTTGCTTCTGCAGTTTGGTGTAAACAACATTAAAGCATGGATCCATCCTGCCTTGTATCAACACTTCTGGCTGGTTGTGTAATGGTGTGGGAGATGTGTTCTTAGCACACTTTGGGCCCATAAGTACAAACTGAGTGTCATTTAATTGCTGCAGCCTATCTGAGTATTGTTACTGACCATGTCCATCCCTTTATGATCACAGTGTGCCCGTGTACTGTTTTGTGAACATGACAAAGATATATAGAGAAACTGATTCGGCTGCTTTTTAAAGCAATATGTGTAATTTATGAAACACTCCTTCCTTCCGTTAGGTGGCACTGTATGCTCCTAGATGCTCAGACAAGGTATCAATAAAGGTATTTGTATTCTTTTAAAAACAGATTACAACGTTGGATTATCGGATACAATGCGCAGAGTTAAAGTGATTGCGCAGTGCTGTTGAAAAATGTGAAATGGCATGTTTTGGTATCACGAGATGCGATGACTGGGAGAAATGGTGGAAGAGTCGCTTTTTAAAGTTTTACATTTATAATTTATAAGACCACCCAAGTTACATTTTGGACACTGATTAAGAGCTTCTTGACTCTGGCAGCTGGAAAATGTTTGTTCGAAGTGTCCGAAAATATGATATGTGGTATGTGAATCCAACATTATTATATTTGTACAGCCGCCGATTTAAACTTTATTATGAGGTTATTAAGGATTCTTTACAGTGGTGACGTAACGCTGCAGTCATCGTCATTTGTGTGTTGGGGAAAAAAAGTTTTATGATTTTTAATACGGGGGGAGGGATAGTGCCTCTCCCTGCGAGTCTCCTACGTTCACCAGGCTTCTTAGAGCAGAGGGGCAGGTGAGAGTTGGACCGAGCTGGCTGCTTCACCGCAGTACTGGCACACAGTCAGCTCAGAGACTCACAGGGGGCAGAGGGAAAGTCATCCACGGACGCCCCTCTCCGGTGTGTAGTGTCGAAGGATTCCCACGCGCAACACGGACGGCGACGCGGTCACCTCGACGCGGTGAAGCCTCCCCACCCCACCAGCCCCCTGCTCGGAAGTTGGCTGATACTTTTAAAACAACACAGAGAAGAGCGGTGAAGTCCTGGAGCCCTGACCTGAGAGCCTGTAACAGACATGTCGGGACACCGGGTGCAATTCGCGGACCTTCCTCCGAGTGATCATAAAGGAAGTCCCAAATCTCACAGTAAGAAAAATATATATATATATCTGCTGACCTTGATTTTAACAGATCTCCCCAACCATAAATTATGCGTAAAACTTTGCAGAACAACTAAAGATGCCGTGTTTAAAGTTTTCACAAACAGTTAAATAATGCCGTTGCTTAACTTTCGTTACCCAAATAGATCCGTTACATTGCTGCTTTTCTTGTATCCTGTATCTGTGCCCTGCTGGAGTCAAAACAGTTAAGCTGCCTTCTCAGCGCTGTCTTGCATTGTATTATACTCCTCTTCATAATGGAGTTAACAGCAGAAAATACAGTCAGTCTTCGATGATTAAATGTATTTTTATTTAAATGTGAAATGTTACATGCTGCCTTTTTTGCCTTAAATAGGGTGATATTTTTTCTTGCTCACTGATATCTATGTTAATGTCATACAGCACATGTTATATATGAGTGACAGTGTGTGGCCTTTGTGTTCACCCCCTGCTTTGCTCCACTCAGGACACTTATCTGAAGTGGCAGTTGCCCTTTACGTGCTGCAGCTAACTTTTTCTCCTCAGGCCTCCTCTCATTGAGTGTCGTGCTCTGTCTTAAGTAAGGTGACACTCAGGTTGGGGCGCATTTATTGACCACTACAACTCACAGTATTAAAAGCGCAATGCTAGTGGCTGTAGAACAGAGCCGGAATTGGAGACTTGGATTTAGTGCTCTTCATTGCTCCGCTGGTTTAAAGGCGTGCTTCTGATTGCATGTGAGGTGTGACAGAGTCAGCTGTGCTCGCCTCTGCTGCTGTATGCTGCAGTGTATGCACTCCAGCATGAGACACAGCTCATCTCCATGGTGACAGGTTGAGTGACAGAGCACGTGAATAAGGATGCAATGGAAAATTGCCAGTTTGCTGCAAACCCCTCCAGAAGGGTGGCATCTATAGCACACTGTGGTTCCACAACGGCACATGTGCACGGCTTGGGATTTGTATCTTCAATGGCAGCTGTACTAACACCATGATGTGTGTGTTTGTGTCACATTCAGTAGTGTGCATGTGAACAGCAGAAGTGCTGATGTTGTATGCAGGTTAGGCTCAGCTTGTATGCAGGGCATGCTGGGTTTGATGGTGGAAGGACACAAAAGCAGCTTCAGCAGCAAACTACATATTCTGACTCAGCCCATCCATGTTTTTTGTGGGGTTTTTTCCCCCCCCTGCTTGCTTGGAACCAGGTGATAGTAGGGTCAAGTTTCAGGCTCTTCTCTTTTTATGATGTGCAGATGCACAACATCCACATTGCACACTAACATAAGCAACTTGACGAGTTTATTGTGAGCAATCATCTCTCATTCAAACATTGTATTAGCAGCATCAAATTAAAAAGGAAAAAAAAGTACCTGCATAGCAGCAGAACAGCAAGTCATTCATCACTCTGTTCATTTTCACAGCTATAACAGCTAATGATCTTGGCATCATATAGAGGGAACATTACAGCAGATGCGAATATGTCAACTCACATTACTGGTACTGAGGAAGCATTGTTGCTTTTGCTGCTGTGCAATTTGCATGAGTCAAAGAAGGAATCAGCAATATGTTTTTGTCGACATTGTCAAAAATACACTGTTGTTGCTGCGGCGTTTCTGCTCTGGATTTATCTTTCCGAAAACAGGCAGCATTGTGGCATCTTTCTTCCTCAGTTATTTTATATTCATAGGGTTTGCTTTTCTATCCAAGCAGACTTTTCAGTTTATTAAACTATATACGATTGCAAATTATTACTTCAGTTTTTAGAATTATTGAGAATCTGTGCATGATAGCATCCGTTTTATCATACCTATTGTCCACAGAGCTATGTGCATACAATGTAAAGTATGTAATTTATTTCAAAAAGCTAAACACATCCACCCCAGGGATCACTTTTGGGGGAGATTTAGGTTACTGAGCTGTGCTAGTGTGTATCAACAGCAGCAGAAATGTTTCAGATGGATGTGGTCTTGAAGACAAGGTCAAGCACTTAGTCCATAGGCTAATGTTTCTAATGAAATCTCAGGACGTACCACAATTCACGGATCACATTAACTCAGTGGACCGACACATCAAATTCACCAGGGAGGATTTGAAAAGTGGCAGGTTGGCCTTCTTAGACTGTGAGATTTCCATCAGTAATGGGGGACACCTAAAAGCTGACGTGTACCGTAAACCTACACATACGGATCAGTATTTAAGGTTTGACTCTCATCATCCACTGGAGCACAAACTGGGTGTCATTAGGACGCTACATCACAGAGCGAACACCATCCCCACTGACACAGCGGCCAGGGAGGCAGAAGAACAGCACATCAAGAAGGCCCTGAGTAAATGTGGTTATCCCAGCTGGACGTTTGTCAAAGCTGGAAAGGCACCTAAAGAAAGCT
>VUQG01020064.1:0-17318 GCA_015106755.1 Etia nguti
CCACAAAGCTCCA
Source organism: Etia nguti (assembly GCA_015106755.1). Taxonomy (NCBI): domain Eukaryota; kingdom Metazoa; phylum Chordata; class Actinopteri; order Cichliformes; family Cichlidae; genus Etia; species Etia nguti. The sequence continues at coordinate 14 of VUQG01020064.1, forward strand.
GAGCAAGAAAGCTGTGTGTGACTATGGAGCCAGCACTACTATTAAAGGGGGACATTATGGTGAGAAATAGCATATGATGAGCTGTATGTCATTAATTTACAACCTTTCTATGATTTATATCCTCTCCGTATTAGCAAATACCTACAGTACATCACTGCAATAACTGCAACACTTCTGCGTGTTTTTTTTTAGCTAAATCCTGTAGTCAGAGGCTTTTATCCCCGCTTAACAAAACGGCTACACAAAACACTTTTTTCCCTCCTGACTCTGATGCACTTTTGTAACTTTGCTTTTGAACAGTGCTTTATTATTTTTAAACCACTTAAGCGTTAAATCTTCTGGAGACTGCATGCTAATTTTCTCCCATCAAGAGGATAAAAATATTCAAGTCCTTAGCAACCCAGAAATAAAAGAAGGCATTTTATTTATCTCAGTGTAAGGGGCTGCTATCAATATCTTGAGACAATAGTTGTACACTGCTTTTTTTATATGCATCTTTGTCCATAGGTAAAGTGCTACCACTGGCGGAGACGAGCAACAGAAAGAGAGGTGGCCTTTAGAGTCCAGTTCCACACCTGTACTGTTCATGGAGCCCAGCTGTGGTTTGGCAAGAGTGAACTCGACCAAGCCTGCATAGGTATAAAATAACAAGCCCAAAGTTTCCTTATGTATGTATCATCATTCCTTATGTATACACTGCTCAAAAATGAAAAGAACAGTCTTTTTAATCAGAGTATAGCATCAAGTCAGTTAAACCTCTGGAGTATTGATTTGGCCAGTTACATTTCTGGAAACAGGCAGTTACTCTAGGAGAACTGGACAGGGCCGTAGAAGGTCCTTAGCCCATCAGCAGGACCAGTATCTGCTCCTTTCTGCAAAGAGAAACAGGAAGAGCACTGGCGTGAATCTCTCTGACCAAACAATCAGAAACAGACTTCATGAGGGTGGCCTGAGGCCCCGGCGTCCTCTAGTGGCCCTGTGCTCACTGCCTGGCACCTTGGAGCCCTATTGGAATTTTAGATGATGAGAGCAGGTTTACTCTGAGCCCATGTGACAGATGTGAAAAAGCCTGGAAAAGCCATGGATAACTTTATGCTGGCTGTAACATTGTTCAACATGGCCAGTTTGATGGTGGGTCAGTGATAGTCTGTGGAGGCATTTCCATCAAGGGACTTACACACCTCTACAGGTTAGGCAACAGCAACCTGACTGCCATTATGTATCAGGATGGTATCCTTAGACCCAGTATCAGACCCTACACTGGTGCATTGGGTCCTGGGTTCCTCCTGGTGCACGACAATGCCCAGCCTCATACAAACTACTGACTACAATTTTGAGTTGCTGCAATGAAATTTCTACAAAATAGACTAGCCTGCTGCATCACTTTTTTTTCACTTAGATTTTTGGGGTGTCTTTGAATTCAGTCCTCAGAATGATGATCATTTTCATTCCCATCAAACGATGTGGCATCCTTTCATTCACATTACCCAGTCATATCAGGACACGTATCCAGCATGATTTTTTTTTCCCTGTTGAGACCTGATGTGTTTTCAAAGTGTTTCTCTACTTTTTGAGCAATCATAAGCTTTTCATGTAACTCTTAATAACTGGCGCATTAGCCAAACTTTTTCTTCTGTAATTGTTAGTAAATCTCATAACATAATTACTGTTGAAATGACTTGTGCTCTTGAAAATGTGCACATATAAAGACAATAGCTACAGAGAAATGGTTCTGAAAAGAAGCATTTACTGTCTGTAACTCTAGTCCTGTAATTATGTGCATAGCACCCCCAGCAGGCTTACTTGATGTTTACTTGTTGTGTTGGGTTGTAAAACTTTAGTCTGCGGTCATCGTCCCCACCCTTTGCTATCCCTTGACTCCACCTATCTTGAAGGGGAGTTAGTACTGTTGTAAATCACTGCAGCATGGTTGTTTAGACTGTGCTTCACTGGATAAAATACTACAAAAAGGAAACTTTCTCCTATATAATTCTGTTGCTAACTTGAAATTGTTTACATGACTGTATTATTCAAGACCCACTTATTCCTCAGACCATTGTTTTGTTTGTCTTCAGAGACAAATAGCAAAGGACAGCGTCAGCTTAGATGAAACAGAAATGGTTTCATGTGGTTCACTAAGCAGCAGTCTAAGGACAGTACCTCTAAGTGCCGCATGCTGACTCATGCATACAATATACAACTAATATTAAATCCACACTTACGCATGAAACTAAAAAACAAGCTAATTTTAGATAGACTTCTATGATGTGCCGTGCTCTGTTTCCTTTTTTGGCCTATTTATTTCCATTATGCTGAGAGTAAAAGCAAGTATCTTTATTTATTTACTTTGTTTTGGTGTCTCTCTGTAGTTACAGTCTGGATATTTTAGTCACTCCTTTATGTTTGCCTTTCTGTAGATGACAGGTTCCCCCCTGATGCTACAGTGGAGTTTATCTTCGCTAATGGACCAGAAAAAATAAAAGGTGAATATCACTGTTACCTGCATATCTTTGAATCATTTCATGCATTCCTCGCACCCAGTCTCTTCTTTCACATTTTAAATTCAGTTCAACACTTTATGGTTCTATTCTACGGCATGAAATTCCTTCATTGTAGCTTCTGCTATAGCAGCAGGCTTAATACAATAGCTATATAAAGTAAACACAATACACATACAGGACACCACTCATAAATACTAATATATGTAATATATTAAATGAGCTACATTTAAATATGTTTCAAATAAAAAATTTTATGTTTGAGGTCAAGAATACCACCAGAATGACACCTCCATCAAAGTGGAATATAACACCTCGGATCCTGTTGTCAGATGGGACTCCTATGAGAATTTCAATCTCCATCATGAAGACAGCATGGAAAGTAAGAAACGCTATGCATATGCATGTAAGACCTACAGTCATGGCAAAATTCTGTTAAGTCTTCTGTTTTATTTAATTAAAAATCATGTAGTCCTTACCAGGGCTTAAAATTAGATAAATACAACCTCAGATCAACAACAACACATGACATACTGCACAGTGTCATTATTTATTTAACAAAATCTAAGGTAAAATGCAGATGCAGTCCAATGAAACACTAAGTACACTCCATGATTCAGTAGCTTGTAGAACCACCATTAGCAGCGATAGTATGCAGTAATCATCTTCGGTATGACTTTATCAGTCTCTCACATAGTTGTGGAGGAATTTTGGCTCACTCTTTTTTACAGCATTGCTTCAGTTCATTGAGGTTTTCAGACATTCATTTATGCACAACTGTCTTAAGTTCTCGCCACAGCATTTCAACTGGATTGAGGTTTGGACTAACTTTCCCCTTAATTTCTCTAGAAACAGTAATATATTTATTTTTTCACACACTGCTTTTGCATTTTAGCTCAGTATTAGTAATAATGATCCAGTGTAGTATGTCATATTTTGTAGTTCATCTGAGGTTTTAGACCTGCTAATGACTGGATTCTTTTTATTATGTCCTGAAAGAAACATTAGAATTGAAAGAAGGTGAGCCTTCTTTTTTCTTTTTTCTTTTTGACTATGAGCTTTAGATAAAGAAGGAGAATTCAGATTTCCATCTTGTTTTTATTAGATATCTTTCATACAAGGGGACCTCTGGATGGAAGCTTATACGCCCAAGTGAGGAAGCGACGTGGACCAGGAGCAACTGCCTCACCAGCATCAACCAATGGCTGCCTCACTACCAGCCCAACAGTGAAAACCCAGACTTCCACCCAATCCAAGACTCTCCCCTACACCTCAAATTCCAGCTACTCCTCAGTCCCCTCTGATCACCTGGCTGACACCGCTCTATCCATTAATGAAAGAGATAATATTGACTATCCATTGAGGAGAAGCAATAGGGAAGATGAAACAAAAGAGAAGATAAGAGGAAAAGAAAGGGACAGAGAAACAGCTATATTAGATGATACAGACCCGTTGGGTCCTGGAGGGCTGAGACGAGAGCACTTGTGTTGTGGACAAGCAAGTATAAAGTGTGGTGACATGGGGTTGGAGAGGGACAGAGAGCCCTGTCTTCCCAACAGTCACTGTCCTGGACGTTGCAAAAGCATTAAAAATCATCCAAAAAGCCAAACTCTGCCAGTTTTACCATCCAAATCAGTGTCCCCTCATCCTCATTCAGCTCATATGGAGCTCTGCCATCGCCACAGTGCCCATCCTCTACCAGAGTTGCCATGGGAACGTTCAACTCCCCCTCTACCTCTATCTTTTGTCCATAGGTCATGTTACCCTTATTCCACCCGCGATCATGCACACCCACACAGTCACACCATGCCAGCCTCAAACAGACTCTGCACTGGGGAAGAGTGTCACCTCCTTCATTATTCCAGCCACATCCCAGGGTCTCATCTATCTAACCAGCCTCAGCCATCAAGCCCTTACAGAGAGATGTTCTTTGGCTCTCCTGCACAGTCCTCTGGTTGTCCCTGGCAAGACTGCTCCTGCAGACGTGAACATCAATCAGCCTCAGTTAAAACAATACACTCAGCATACCCAGACCAATCAGAAACAATACACTGGTCTCAAGGAACAGGTGTACCTCCACAATGGGAAACTGAAAATCCATGGGACATAGCAAGAGAGGCAGAATTTTGGCAGTGCAAATCCAATACACCTGTATTTCATCTCTACCAACCCTCTCTGGACCGAGGTCCAAATCTAGAACACCCTAGATTTGCCGGTGCACCTCACCAGAACTATCCAATCCCCCAGTCACTAATAGATATACGGGATGGAGCCAGCAGTGGATACCATACGCCCCTACAGCCGCGCCACTCCTGCCCCTGCTCACCTTATCAGTCATCTCCAGCTGAAAGCCATGAGAGCCGGGGTTATGCCTCAGGATATCACTCTGGATCAGCCTCCCCTCTACCTGCTAATAGCCCATCTCCTGCAAAAGGAAAGCTGCCCGAAACCCCATTGGGATCCAGAGACCAAATGCACACTGAGCATCGCAAAGGTAGAGGAAAGGACTAAGTGGATGGGTTAACATGCTTTTTTTCCCCTTCTTTTATCACCATCACTCTCTTATGTTATACTTTCATCTCATATATTTTAATCTCTCTTATCAAAGTCGAAAAGGCCAAGACAGATGCAGAAGATGAGATATCCCAACATTCAGAGACTAAGTCTGATTCTAATGGGCAGTCAAGCACCCCTGGACCAGACTCTGACCATGACTACACACTGATTGGTAGCAGCAGCCCCACACACACAGAAGACAGGTGAGTGAAACTTTGCTTTCTGACATCTCACAATTCTGGAAAATACAGCTACATATAAAGATATGAAGAAAATTATGATATGTGGTCTTTTCATTAGTGTAAATGCTGACAGTCCTTCTCAAAGCCAAGACACATCAACACCTCAAGAGTCCAGCACAAGTAACAAAAATGTGAAACCAACAGAAACACAAACTCAAGGTCCAATCATACCTATCAACCCCATGCAAACATCAAGTGAGTCTTCTGAGAGTAGCAGTCCTGATGGTAAGCTTGGAGCAGTCCAGGTAACGGGACATGCACATGGATCTAACACATCACATGCTTCAAGCTATGCAACTGTCATTATCACCCCAGTTCAAGTGCAACTCAATGGATCTGCTCTCCCTAATGATAGCCCATCAGACAGCAGCAGAGGTGTATCCATAAATCCAGCAACTAGTTTAAGTTCTAGCCCTTCCACCACTTCCCCAAATTCTCCTTTTGGTTCCTCGGAGCTACAATCTTCTCCTCAGCGCTCCTCATCTGCTACAGACACAGGAGGACAAAGCTTGACTCCAGACAGAGACAGCTCAGCTGACACCAAACCACCTTCACCTGTTCCTGATGGATACCAAACACCAAACTTTCCCTCAGCATCCTATTACTACTCATTACTAAATGTCCCCCACGTTCCATACACTGGGTACACTGCAGTCACTATCCCCGCCATCCAGCCACCGCTCCCAGAGAAGAAACGCTTTTCCACAACAGCAGGATCCCTAAATGGACACAACTCTCTAATTCGGGCTTCTTCAGCTCCTTCCCCCACACATCATGTTACTTTCTCCCCTGCTGTTGGAGAGCAGAGAAGGGGGTCTGCACAGCACAGCTGTCGGGAGGAGCCAGACATCAGAGTGAATGCTAAGTTTGTCCAGGACAGCTCCAAGTACTGGTACAAACCAGGCATCACCAGAGACCAAGGTGAGAGCTTTAATGAAACATGAATTTATCAGAAACACTTAATACAGGATGTTTCGTATTTAACTCGTATTATGGTCAGTGTGTCTATTTTGGGTCATAACATCATAGCTCTAATGTTTCTACCACAGCTATAGCTGTGTTGAAGGACAAGAAACCAGGAAGTTTCCTCATCAGAGATAGCAATTCCTTCCAGGGTGCCTATGGCCTGGCCCTCAAGGTGGCTACCCCTCCTCCTAATGCCAACTTCTCTGGGAGCAAAGGTATCTATTATAAGTTTAGCTTGTTAATAATGCCTCAGTCACACAGGCTTAGAGACCGGTCGACGACCCCGAGGCAACCTCTCACTAGTGAACAGGTGTATTGCCCAACCATTTGAAAAGCAGTTCCTGGAGGTTGCTGGCTGCTGCTAGGTTAAATTTGTTGCTGCAACTAAAACCTCTTTGTTAGCAGCAATCTGCTATTGACCAAGGCAATAACTGCAAACAATACTGTTTGCTGCAAACAGTAGTTTGCATGGAAGGTATCAACTTGTCTGCAATCACTCACCGACTATTCGGCAAGAGACAGTAAAACCTGAATTAGTGCAACACAAACTGGAAACAGAGAACCTTTGCATTCAAAGTAAAATTGTGCTTTACCACTGCAACCGATACATTTCAGAAAGCACAATGTTTACTTTGAAGGCTGACAGTTTATGTGTCTGGTTTGCATATGGTTTGTAGCAAGCATTTGGCAAGTATTTGCAGACATTTCAGAGTCTTCTATGCAAACTACAGATGTCCGGACGTTTTCGGTACAGCACTGTACACCTCTGTGCCTCAATTCCTCCAGCCACCAACTTGGCAACTTGTTAGTGAATACACATTTTTCCCTAGAGGCCAATGGTTGCCAGGGGCTCAATGGCTGTTCTCTAGGGCAGCGGTCCCCAACCTTTTTTGCAACATGGACCGGTTTATGTCCGACAATATTTTCACGGACCGGCCTTTAAGGTGTTGCGGATAAATACAACAAAATAAAAACAGTACAGGTACCCAAAAAAAGAAGATTTATTCATAACACACAGGAAAAGACCCAGGGAAACCGAGTTAACAATAAAAACGATTAAAAAAAATAAAGATAAAAACCAACAAAAACCCTGAAAACCATAAATTTCACACCCGAGCCTCAACTCTCGCGGCCTGGTACCAAATGACTCACGGACCAGTACTGGTCCGTGGCCAGGGGGTTGGGGACCGCTGCTCTAGGGCACAACTTGTCACTGTAGTATTCTCCTGAACAAAAGGTATCTCCACTGAGACAAAACCTCCAAATCAGAGGAAGTCAAAACCAAACTGTTGCAATGTCTCCTTTTGTATAATCAGTGAATCTATGAGCTTCTGCACTGATATATAGTTAAACTGTTGGTAAAAAAAAAAAAAAAAAATCAGATCCTGGGGGAAGTTACAGAAGTTGAGAGGTGCATAACCGGCCGAAATGACCACTTGCGCCAAAGAATGTACGGCACTTTTGGTATGCAGTGTTGTTTGTGAGGTTGAAAATGGCTGGTATAAAGGGCCCATAAAGCATGCAAACTGGAACACAGATTTGAAAGAAATGGACATTTACCAAAGCATCTAAAGACACACTGATGACGGCATTCTGGGAAAAGTAATAATTTGCTAGTATTTTGAAACATGCTAAATAAATTATTTTGTAATGGTGATACAGTGTGTTAATGTATTTAAATGGTTCACGGTGAACATAATAAATATAATATGGTCAGAATAAAAGATATCAACTACATTATGCTATATTTTTGTTTATGTTTACAGAAAATTTTTGGCAGCAAAACAAGCTCTTTTTTTCATCCTTCCTTCCTTCTCAATCTCCTGTCTCCCAGGGGATCCTCTGGAACAGCTGGTGAGACACTTCCTGATCGAGTCTGGGCCGCGGGGAGTCAAGATCAAGGGATGTCAGAATGAGTCCTACTTTGGTTAGTTACACTGTAGATGCAAATGCTGCCATTTATTTCATATGTTCAGTTTTGCGTGAGAAACTTAGCATTTTAATCTACAATTGTACAGTTTTTGAATATTTACTACATTCCAAGTCCTCAATTTTCTGTGTTTTAATCCCTTCTAATCTGTCACAGTTGCAATCTTCTTACCTATTTTTTTCTTTTTTTGTCTCAGGAAGTTTATCTGCCTTGGTGTACCAGCATTCAATTACTCCCATCTCTTTGCCATGTCCTCTTCACATCCCAGACAAAGGTATTAATTGTTTAACTAGATTTAAAACTAAATCTTGTATTCCAAAATAAAAATTCTACTTTTTTCAAGTAAACTATATCTATTATGTGAGAATAGTTAAATGCTCCTCTATGAATAGGAGGCATTTTACAGTCTTAAATGAAATTCATCATGTTTTAGATCTGGTTGGGGAGCTGCAGGAAATGCAGATTGCAACAAATACCAGCACTGCAGCTGAGCTCCTCAAACAAGGAGCAGGTACTTCTCAAGCTCCATATTTTCACAACGTTGACCTGTAAGAATAAATATTAATAATAATAATCTTTGTCATTTCCCTAATGAACCAGCGTGCAACGTCCTCTACCTGAACTCTGTGGAAACAGAGTCGTTAACTGGGCCCGAAGCCGTTTCTAAGGCAACCAAGTTCACTTTGTCTCTGAATCCACGCCCAGTGGCAACCATGGTCCACTTCAAAGTGTCCTCTCAGGGTATCACACTAACTGACAGCAAAAGAAGGTACTTATAAATCACTACAATGTTACATATTAGGAAGAGCATCAGTTTCATTTAATGAACATTATTCGTAAATTTTATGGCCTTTGTTAATGTATTAAACAATCATAGGGAATAACAAGTCTTTCTTTCTTGCCAGACAATGGCTCTTAATGTTGTCTATGTTTACACAGGCTATTTTTTAGGAGACACTACCCAATCAACAGTGTCACCTTTAGCAGTCTTGATCCTCATGATCAGAGGTGGGTCGCTGATAAACTAAAACCAGTTTTATCCATGTTAATAAAAACTGCCCTTGTTTCTATGTCACTGTTGATTATCTTTAGCAAAGGTGGGAACAGACATGTGTTTGTCGCTGCTGTAATGACTTATATTTTTCTAATATAAGTTCTCTTTGTGAGTTGCATATTCGCTTTTTTTAATGTGAGAAATGGATGTATATTGCTACTCTTTTGCCTAGTAAAACAGTCTCTGTGTCCTTGTCACTTTGTCTCTATTTGTGTACCTGTGCTTCAGGTGGACTAATTCTGATAGCACGTCAAGCAAGTAAGTGCTTGTGTGGCAATGTTTTTCCCTTATCAGTGGCATTACCAGTTGGCACTATGTGCTTCTTTGCATGGCATTTGATGACCATTGGATTTGCTACTCGCTTTTAGAAAGAAAATTGACTTTCGGTCAGTGTTAAATGGGGTTTGCTGAACATTCTTTTGACCTCTTGTGTCTTCCTTCTGGTGCAGGATGTTTGGCTTTGTGGCGAGACGGACAGGTGCTGCTACAGAGAATGTGTGTCACCTGTTTGCAGAGATGGACCCCGAGCAACCAGCTGTAGCAATCGTCAACTTTATCAACAAAGTTATGCTGGGACCACAGCTACGGAGATAAGAAAAATTGAGAATTTTTTGGAAAAAGAACCTCTCTGGACTGTTAGGGATCTGGGGAAGACATTAAAATGGTTTTTGACATATTTTCTAATGAAGTGTGTGTATATACCATTTTTGTTTGCGTTTAAACAATTGGCATCACTGCGCTTGGCTGTATGACTGTTTTTATAAGAGAATCTAATTCTGACAAATCACTCCTCTGTAGGTCAAAGTATTATTTAGAGGAATAGACAAAGATTGACCTAAACTTCGTGATATTCGCTGAATAAGACTGAAAAAGAGATTTAATTTGTTTTGTGTTTGTATCTTTTATTTTTATTATTGTTGTTGTTAAAATCGTTTATTTGTCATCATTTTTCAAACTGTTCACATGATGAACAAACTTTTAAAACTGCATGAGCAAGTATCCATGTTATTTTTCTAACATTTTCCATAATTCAGTATCAAAAGCTGAAGAAAAAGGGCTCAGAATGTGGCAGGAAGTGAGAGTCATGTGTTAAGGGGTAAACTGGCATAGTTGCACTTATGAAACGCTGGAAAGAGTAAAGCAAGTGAATTCATGAAAGTGTGTATTCTGATGATCTAAGGCAAAGGTATGGCTAAGGTTTAACTCACTCATTACATATAAATGTGAAACATTATCAGTTTTGTCCTCACAGCATGAATACTAATAAAGGTCTAACTACAATAGAGAATTATGTTAACCAGATTTTAAAATGCAGACTATGTACAATCTAGCAAAAAAATTTGTAACATAAAATTTAATCTTAAAATAGATTTTAACAAATATGCAGTAAGTTAAGAGATCATAAGCATTACATGAATATGAACAACTTTTCTTATGTTGGTAATGTCATAATAAAAGAGTATAGAGAAGTTTTTAGCTAATAACATTTCATAAGTGAACTGTTTCACTTAAAACCAAAGACTATTGTGATATTTTTGAACTGTTGCTTTTTCTTTTTTTGAAATATATTTTTCATTTTGCTATTTGTGTGTTTTCTGTAAACTGAAACAGTATCTAGGTGACTTCAGCACAATTATTATTTTTCATATTGGATTTTTATGTAAAAGAAGTAATATATTTTAGGTGTCTGAGGTGGTGAAAAGAATGATGTATGTCATATTTGACAAGAACATTAAAGCAAGTTTTTTGAAACCAAGTGGTGTCTTCATAATTAAAGTTATACATTATGCACATCTGGGGACAATTTCAGTATACATGGTCATCTTCTCTGTGTTACTTACAAAGAACAGGTGATAGTTTAGTTATGACGTTCTAATTACAAACATCTGGCTGCTGGTTCGATTTGGTACATCTCAGCCTTTGAACGCATAATTTAGGTACGACAGGAATCCCAACGCATCGATTAAAAGTACGAGGTCCCACCGAGATTTGAACTCGGATCGCTGGATTCAAAGTCCAGAGTGCTAACCATTACACCATGGGACCGGTTACGTTAACCCTGCGCACATACGGCTTCAAGTACATGTATATATGTTTCACCGTACTATCCTCCAATTTAAATGCTGTTAATAATTACACTGTTAACTTGTCGCTTAGGATTAAACACATTAGTTCTCTGGTTATGTCTTGCCTAACGTTAGGCTTTTCGCTGCAACTACCTGGTGTTCGGACACTGCTGGTTACTCACATATATACGTATATATAAAGCTAACCGAGCTAGCAATCATAGCTTCAGAGACTGACCGTGGCGGATAAAAAACAAAAGCTAACTCGTTATATTCGAAGCATCAATGTAAGGATGCAAACTGTCCACTACGTCTGCCTAACCGACAAGTTTGATAAAATCAATACAATTCTGTATCGTACGGGATAATCACTTAAGAATCTAGCTAGCTACTCGTTATCCGATCCGACTTGACAAAATAAAAGCGTCGTTTTCAAAATAAAGGTTCCCAATTTCATTAGCGCTAAATGTGGATTCAGTTAAATTTATAAACTAATATACCGTGCAGCTTTATGCATGTGAAAGGCGAGGCTTTATTTTTAACCAATAGCATTATAGGTGAGAAATATTGCATACATTTGAAATTACTAATCCAAGAAAATGAGTCCCAAGCCATCAACTCAAATCGAAACTAGAAGCGACATGGACATACTGAGGTAAGGGTTTGTGCAATAAACATAAAAACGACACAGAGACTACATTAGGTGTTCCAGGGTACTTAATAACCGCACACCTAAGTATTTTTCAAGCACAGTTGTTTAGCAAGTTCTCTGTCCAACATTCAAATTTTAAATCACCTGAAAGGGTTGAGAGCCATAAGTTGCTTATGCTTATGTAATTTTATTCTCGTTTGTTTCTTTGAAACAACAAAGGCTTTTCTTTGTTATGATTGCTGGAATAAGCTCAACTACTGCATAAAAGTGCATTTTTCTAGCAGGCACGCAGGGATTTATGGCTGAATAGCTCTAGGCTATTCTGAAACAATCTAACCCTCTAGGCTTTAGTATTGTTGCATTGTTATATCACAGGGACCCAAATGTGACGAGTAGACATGTCCTTCCCGATTCTTCCAGAAGAGGGAACTAGAGGAACTTTAATAAGCAACCGGACCTCCACATTGCTGCTCCTGGCAAGGCTCTGAAGGAAAAACAGTACAAGTAGAGGTTTAGGATTTCTCTTTAAGTTTTTTTGTGAATAAAAACACGCTTGGTCTCGCCGCACCCTTATAGTCAAGAAATGTATCATGTAACAACTCATGTAACTGTTTTCAATGTGTGTTTGCGTGTGTGTGTTTGCGTGTGTGTGTGTGTGTGTGTGTGTGTGTGTGTGTCTGGCTTATAAAGTCCAGGAACAGCTTCCATGTCCTAATGCCCAACCCCAAGTAATTATTTTTTTAAATACATTTATAAAATACATTTAAAAAATATTTAAAGATGACAAAGGAATTTATAAAGTGAGAGAGTGGATGCAGACTAAAGATCACTAAAGTCTAAGTCACGTATAATAAGAACTGCATTTGTTTTGTTGACTTCAACAGACCATACAAATAAAGTTACATTAAAATTAGTATATAGTAGTACAGGTACTGAAGGTGGAATGGGAAAAGGCGATATTTAGTTATTAATTTACCAGACTGATGGCTATACTGTTCTGAACCTTCTAGCTCTGCAAATTAAATTCTACCAGTGATTTAAAATAAAAATTAAAAAAAAAGAAAGAAAGCAAAGTTGAGAACTGGGTTATTTTTGGTCCTGCCCGCCTTTATAGCTCTCCTTCACGCATCTCCTGCGGTAAATGCCCTGGAGGAATGGCCATTTATTGCCGCTGAAAAACAGTGCTGTTTACATCACCTGCTGTATAGTTTTACAGTTCAGGGTGGCGAAGCCTGGACACCATGCAGTGATGCAGCTGCTGCAGTTACTCTCATTCAAGCAGATTAAAAGGTTCTGAGGATGTTCAGAGCCATGTTGAATTTGATGTTTACATTACCCAGTAATACTGAGCCAAAGGAACTGAAAAGTGCTGACTCCACGTCACACATATTGATCATGTTGTTTCCTCTTTGTCCTTGCTGCTTCCTGAATCCCAGCATCATGCCTTTCATCTTCCCCTGTCACCATATTAAGGGGCTCTACTTTCCTGGCAATGGCCGTATTTACTTCCACTCTCGTCACATGAAACCATATCACAAGAAATATGTGGATGGATTTACATCTCTACATAAAAATGAATTTTTTTCTATATTTTTATCCAAAACTGTCAGATTTATGTTTGTGATTTCTGCATCCAGATATGTGTTCTGTTTTGTTTTTCTCAAAAACTGGACTGTTGCTGAAGTGCAGAAATATTTAGACTTTTTTCTTCTTCAGTGAGAACTGTGGCGGCTGTTGTGTCATTCTCAGACCGATAAACATGAGGCTCTGCCACAGATATGTGTGATCACTGAGAACTGCCGTAGGTGTTAGCATGCACTGCTGAGAACAACAGAGGAAGAAGTGCCCATTTTCACCACCAGTACCCTGCCTGTCACCAAGTCGAGGATTCACTTGCACATAATGGTGCTCAGACACTGTCCCCTGTGGATAAGGGGAGTTATAATGAATGCTGTGTTGTAATCAACAATCTTCTCACTTACAGTTTGTTGCTTTTCTCTCTGAGAGACAGTGCATTGTGGGGTTGAAGTGCTGGCACCCTCATCTGATCTGCTGCTCGTTCTAAAGTGCCGACCGTCTACACTGCCTGGGGGAAGTGAGCCCATGAGGGCTTTGACCAGCAGCCCGAGGCATGCGATGATGACAGATGTAAGTGGAACAGGGTGGCAGTGCCTCTAGCAAGGATATCCTGAGTTTCATAGGCATAATATGGATGCATGCCACATTGCACAGCAGGACATCTACTAGCTGATCAACACATGATTTCCCAGTCTAGCTCCAAAAGCTCTCAGGTACTTTATGTGATCTGGTGGACCCAAGGGTGCCACTCTTGATCACTCTGGATAATTGAGTACTGTTAGATATACCATTTCCTTCTTCTTCTAAGTCTCAAAAGACATGTAGAATGTGTTTGTTTGGGAGGAAGGCAGACACACGTGGCATTGCTGGGCTTTCCTTGGAGGCTCTGCAATTGCTGTCAGACCTCTGAGCCTGTCCCTCAGACGTCCTCTGTAATTTATTAATTTTCCACTTTCAGTGCATCAGCACTATTTTGCACAATAGATTTGCAGTTGCTCTGTAAAGTTGTCACTTCAGCAAATTATTTTACTTGTGGCTATAGTAAAAAATATCATAATGCATTATAATACACAAAGTGCACATCCTCTAAATATAAAGCCCCATTGCAGCTTGGCTGTGTGATCAGCTGGTGTCCTGTCATAATAGCCAAAAATGAAATCGAGCTGTCCTTAGAGCATATTTCAGTTTAAGCTCTGTTACTATGAAAGTTATTTATGTGTCTGCACTAGTGCCATGAAAACTATTCCCATAGTTTTAGTGGGTCAGTGTTTCTGATTTATTATTTCCACTCTCCTGGTTTCCAAATAGCAAGCCAGCTCACGGAGAAGGACCGGAGCATCTGAGGACACAAAATGGCTGGGCCAGGATACATGTCTGACATGGGTGCTGTGGAGCCAAATAAACCTCTCGCAGGAGAATGGCTTGATCCAGTGCTGGTGCCAGACTTGGAAACAGCCCAAGCCACAGGACAAGGATCAACTCTCCATGAGCATTAACCTAACACCCACACACTTTACTACCAGTTACTGCACATGAATCAACACCTAATAAGCTTATGACACATATCTAAGGTGCTGGCGGGCTCTGGATATGCTAGTTCTGCGGTGCAGATAGAAAACCTGGCACAAAAACATCTGTAGTCGACAATGAACTCTGCACATACCTTTGGGTTTTATGGTTCAAGTCAAATTATTTAGTGGTCTGTGCCTAATCCTTTGCCAAACAGGGGGTACCAAATGTAAAAACCGTCAGACAAGGAATGGACCAGAATATTTATATTTTTTTGCAAAAACAAATTCTTGCTGTTTTAGAGCCAAAGCTATACTCGCGGGGGATTTAGAAAACAGAACAGCAGTACACAACATACTGTGGCTCGAGCACTGTTAGATCAATGCAGAGATAATTGGAAGGCTTGCGAGGCAGCAAAGTACGTGATACAATCTGATGAACAGAGGTGGCTATGCAACATGTCCATGTACTTTGTAAGATAGGCCTAGATGTGTGTGTGTGTGTGTGTGTGTGTGTGTGTGTGTGTGTGCCTGTATTATCATTTCAAGGTAGCACAAACAAGTAATATATAAGATGGTAAAGCTCATGTACAATATATCCTATATATATAAAACGGCAAAAAATTAAACTGTACGGCTTGAACGGGAGCTTACAAAATATCATATTCAATAGCCGCACTGAGATCGACATTCTTTTTGCTATGCGCACAGATCTACCGCTTGTTTTTACAATTAGTTGGAAAAGGATACTTGGGACCGGATAGGCCGCCTCTCTTTTTCCCTCTCCCCTCCTTATCTAAGACCTTTATGGTGTTTACATTACAGACACACCTCTGACCTTCACTCAGGCCCCCCACCGCTGGGCCTAATACCACACAAACCACCACCATTTTAACTACATCCCAGAGATTATTTACGCACAAAGCCGGTTTCCGAAGAAACGTCACTCAACACACAAATTAATAAATGAATGCAAAATAAATAAATGAATGCAAAATAAATAAATGCACTGACCGTATTTTGCTCGTGAAAGCGTGTCGTGGAGGTGTGTAATCGTCTGTATTATGGGGGTTGTTTTTTTTTTTTTGTTTTTTTTAGCACACTCAGCCACCTCTCGTGTATTGTAAATGTATGGCAACATCGCCATGCAGCGACGTTGCGTCTCCAGCCTACCAGTGTATTGCAGAGTAGACACACCCCTCCGATACGCACGCCTCATTGCACACGTCTGCGAAGTGTAAAAGAATCGCGGGGTTAAATTAATAAAATCAAACATTTAGAGCCAGACTGAACTCTTGTTATTGTTTCAGATGTGTTATCGTTTGCGAGAGTGTTGTGGCAATATTTACGTTTTTAATCAATATTGCTCATATTGCACGTAGCTGCAAACAAAGACATTCCTGTGTGTAGGTGAAAAAAACACGGCCCGCGAGAAGAAGTTTCCACCTATTGGGACGACATACCGTGTCTAATGTTAGCACGGTAATCCCCACACCGGGTCTCCGTTGAATCAGAGATCACAGACAAACGGTGTCGCTTTAAACCTCACGCGGTCAAAGTTGTTTACCTCTTCGTTACCTTTGACGTCACGACACACCCCTGTTTGAGGGGGGCGGAACTCCGAGTTACGGGCACGGGAGCCGACCGAACAGAAAAGAGCTTGAGAGACGCGTGGCCAACCACAACGCAGGAGACACATCGAGCCCAACCGTGATTGGTTGCCGTAGGGGCTGGGGGGGGAATCCCTCTTCCCCGTAGAGGTCCTAGGGAGGGGGCGGTGCATAACAAAAAACGAAAAAAAAGTAATGGCCATCTATTTGGGTCTTGAAGAAGGAGGGATAGCCTAAATCTCGTCGGAGTATCGTTGCTGTTATTGCGTTATTGTCATTTTGGCGCGTGCGTTTGCCTGTTGAGTGATACCCAGTGGTGTGTTAACCGTTTCCCCCGCGGCTCGTTCGTTGCGCTCGGCTGCAGAACGGTTAATGGGCTGGCTGAACTTGGTGCCGCGTTTTAGGGTTAAAGCAGCCAAGCTAGCCACGCTAACGTTAGCTACTACAGCGGCTGCTGTGTGAGCCAACGTCTGGAAGGGCGTACGAGTTTAACGTTTTCTCCCCGAAGTCTCCACACGTTTCTGAGTTTGGTGTCGCGCGCTCGTCTTCCCTTTTTAAGCTAACCTGCCTCTCGTCAATATGGAGGGGACATACTTTGCAAGAGCATGAAGACGACGACTACGACGAACGACGACTAAAGAGGAT
>VUQG01020065.1:0-15462 GCA_015106755.1 Etia nguti
CTGTCCTAGTGCCCATCATAATGTAAATGGTAAATGGCCTGTATTTGTGTAGCGCTTTACTTAGTCCCTAAGGACCCCAAAGCGCTTTACACTACATTCAGTCATTCACCCATTCACACACTGGTGATGGCAAGCTACATTGTAGCCACAGCTGCCCTGGGGCGCACTGACAGAGGCGAGGCTGCCGGACACTGGCGCCACCGGGCCCTCTGACCACCACCAGTAGGCAACATGGGGTTAGTATCTTGCCCAAGGATATTTGGCATGCAGCCTGGAGCAGCCTGGGATCGAACCACCGACCTTCTGGTTAGTGGCTGACCTGCTCTGCCACCTGAGCTACAGCCACCCCAATTACAAAATAAGGGCCCAAAAAAATGGGTGCTCTCAGGAAAGATTTAAACGTTCCTGCTCACTTGCACATCATTGCGTCGTGTTTTCAGGTAAATGAGGTAGTGATTTGTGAGTTTATTCCCTGCTCTAGAAAGAGAAATGAACAACAAAGCAGAAGGATAAGACAACAACCCAGATTTAGGTACAGTACAGTGTTCACAAGAACAACCATGTTGTTTAGGATTACCTTACATATTTATCACCTAATGTCAGCTCAGTTGTCTTAGATCTTGGATGAGAGGGTGAGTAAGTGAGTAAGGCTTTCAGACAGAACATACAGTAACATGTGCTACAGTTGCATCTGAGTTCAGAGCACAATTCAGGGAAAGTCATAGGGGAGAGCAGTAAATTCAAATCTTTTTCTCTCATTACCCACAGTCATGAGAGAAACTTTAATAGATTTGTAGAGCTGTTGGGGAGGAACACATACAGGGGCTATGTTTACACATGACACCTACCTTTAACAAACTACCTGCCTGTTAAATACACACCTGACATGTCCGCTTGGTCCTGTGGGTATCCTTCATAGCGTGCAAGTTCAATTAATTTGGATTGCTTCAGTTGCTGCATGAGCTTGCTCAGCAGCAGTGACATTATAGCTGAAAGCCCCTTAAGTTATGAAGCCAACAAAAAGTTTTAAAGGCAAAAACTTCCATTTGTGGTTTGATAAAAAAGAAATCCCCAGGAAGCACTCCTGATATTTAGAGGCAGGTTGTTGCATGGTCTACGCTCAACCTCCAAATGCATGATTCCCCCTTTGTGTATAAGTCTAGACACAAAACAGCAAACTGTTTTAGGTCAGATGACCCAATCGATACATAGGCGAGCAGTGGGGTTAAAACAACAGAGATGGTGTGACAGAGCCATATCATTAAGCGCCATACAAAGAAACGGTAAGATGTTAAAATCTATTATTTTTTTAAACTAGAAAACTGTGAGACTGCAAACTGCAGACATATAACAGTAGTGTAGATGAGAAGATATATTTTACTTCAAAACTTTCTCCAGATCATAACCAAATTATTAATAAGAAAAAGAGTTCTAGATCGAGTATCGCTTTACCACGTAGACGACATCGATGTGGCCTTATATTGAATTCCTACAGCTTTATGAGAGTGCGATATGGAAAGAAAGCAGCTTGAGCTGTGTGGGGAAGTTGACATTTTCTGTAGCAGCCCACCTCCACAAAGGCAGAATGTTTTTGTTGTGTAGAGTTTGATAATACAACAAAAAATGCAACATTTCCTATGCTGACAAGCAAACATCACTGAATAATTCAAGCAAAGCATTTGCCAATCAACACACAGTAGCGCCAGTAAAAACATGCAGATTATTTCCTCTGTTTGAGTGGACTCCAGCAGGCACTTTTGATGCTGGGTTGGCACTGAGTGCATTTATCCAGTGAATAACAAGCAAGTCACACTTGTTTAGTTTACAAGAAGTGCAAATCAAATTTCATATGTCAGTCACAAGCGCCCAGTTTAAACAATGTTCAGTACTCAAATAAATTTTCAAACTATGTTAATTTGCGCTGCACGGCAAGTCACTGGTGGCCCAAATCAAGTGAGAACTTCACACAATTAATTTGCCCTGGCTGGTGTAGAAGTTACAGATTTCAGTAATTATAGTAATTAGAATATCGTTAGAGGTTTTACGTTTACCAAAATTATTTTAACCGGACCTAAAAATAAAAAAAAAATCGGGTTTGCTTGATGAAATACAGAATAACATTTTGGTAGTCTTAATAAAATAACACAGTGGAGAGGAATGAATGTTATTGTTAGATAAAAACTCAAATTACCGCCTTGGCAATGTTCACCAAGCTGTCATGTTTTCGATTTTGTGAGTTTGTCCATATTTATCTAATACATGTAGTGAAAAATTTAATGCAAGCTTACCTTCTTTTCCCAAGTTATGGAGTTCAAAACAATCTAGAAAGTATTTTTGCACAACCATTTACTGCTGCATACTGAGTTATAAAAGTGGCGTTAATCTACTTTTACTGACGTATTAATGTTAAAATAAATTATTGGAGTTTCCTTGTCTTTAGCGCATGACATCTCACCTTGTTAACATTTCATGGATAGATAGATAGTACCTTGGGAGCTTGATCGTTCACATTTAAAGTTATTTTATGTTTTTATTGTCATGCCTGTCACTATTGTACTGTAATTGTTTTCTACTGCTTTTGCTCTGGTAGTACTGAAGTGACAATCTACTGTAGAACTGGCCAACATGAAAGCAACAATATTTTTTAAAGAAGCAAAGAAACGTGAATTTCGTGGCGAGTGCCTGTGTAGCACTCATCTGTGAGTAGGCAAACGTATTCATGTGAAGTTTTAGTTTTAAAAGAATATGAAAAAGCATGTCGCTGAGCTATCTCCGTCTACAGGATTTTGTTTTCTATCACTGATATGTAGTGGGAGGTAATTCTTTTCATACAAATGTTCATGACAGGAGAAAGTATAAAGCAGTACAGTAAGGATAATTCCTCAGACTGTCAATTTTTTTCAGCCAATATGTTCTCGTTCAAGCTGAGATGAGTCTCTTAAGATTTTTTCCCCTTGACACAGTCCAGATATTGAGAGGTATAATAACGGCATTTAAAGAAAAGTTAGGATGTGCTCAAAAGTAAGGCCACGGACCACTGTTTTTATTTATCAGTTAACATAATATAATATATGTGTAAAACCTTTGCGTAACATTGTTTATGTCTAAAGCATTTCTTAAATTTTCTTGAAGTGGACTGTGGTAAAATACATGTAATATATATCCATATTGCTTCAGGCTTTTTCTGTGGAAAAACTTGGATCTTTATCACATCATCCTTCAAATGTCACAGTTTATTTTGTTGCCGTGTGTGCTACATAAGTGCCCCCTAGCACAACCATACATTTTGCGGGTATATACTTTCCTTTGTCCTTATTAAGCAGTTGTTGTTTTACAAAAACTGCAAAGTTCACAAGAGTGGATAAGGCAGGTTATGGGAAAGGGTGAAAAAGCAATTCAAATACTCATCATGAGTACGGGAGGGCGAGGAGAGCTGAGCTGAGGTGATGCGTCAGCTATGCTGCCAGACAGTTAAGGTTCACCTCAGCACCCCGCTAAGAGGGTGTTGGGCACAGGTAGAGAAGCTTGCTGTTCCCCTGTCTGACTCTGTCACAGCCTCCCTATGGGAATCTGCCATGTGTCAGCAACCTTAATTACTACACCTCATCTCCTCAAAGATTAATGATGCCTCTCTTCTTCCAATATTTATCATCTTATCCACTCATTTACATTCTGCTGTGCGCATACTGTATGTTTGTGGGCCAGTAGTTGTAAATGCGTGCCATTTCGCACAACAGTGATATGCGTAAACTCGATTTTGTTTTAATGTAGTTGTGATTGTCTGCTAAGATTATTTGTGTGTATACGCAGAAAAATTAAGTGAAATGTCTTGAAGATGGAGCATGCTGTTAAACTCATTTGTTTTCTTAATTACCTGCCGTGCCCCAAAGCTCCAGTTTGCTTCAGTGCTTAGGTCCTGCCTGGTGAGGCTTTGTTTCAGCTTTTGTTAGTATTATTCCTTGTTTTGTTATTAGTCTTTCTGTTTCATGCTGCTTGACATTTGTGTTTGAGTGTCAAATCTGTCTCTCAAATGTGTGCCAGTATATACATGTTTAAAGACGCTGTTTTGTGTATTGTCAACTCTTGGGGATAGATGATGTGTGTGTGTGTGTGTGTGTCTGTGTGTGTTTGTTTGTGTGTGGTCAGCTACAAATAATAATCCATCCTGTTAACTTCTAGACATCCCCAGTGCAACAGCTCAAACTGGAGCAAGCGTTCGTGAACCATTTTTAGAAAGAGAGACCAACAAAAAAGAACAAGGCATTATGTCTAAAAGGTCAAAGGGGTGTCTCTGTCTCTATCCACTCCTGCTTGCTTTATGTAATATTTATGTTGTGGCTTCCCTAGCCTCTCCCCGTCTAATCCACATACCATGACCAACCAGCTAGATCCACCCATGTGGCTTAAATGCCAGTAAACTACAACCTAGTCTGAGGACACTGCTCTGTTATGTAATTGTTCAGTTTAAAGGGGATCAAAAGCTGGCTTTCCTTGTCTTGGATACCTCTATATCGCTATCCGAATGTAGGATGTCGGTCAATCGCCTAGTGGTGCATTTTCATTTAAGTAATTCTTCAGATATCATTTGCCGTGAAACTAAGCCCTGATTATCATGCATAACTGCAGTTTTATCATTGAATTCCCCCTTTCTCTTCAAGTCAGCAAGTGCTCATTTTTTTCTGAATGATGTCACAAATATAAACAAAATGTGAAAATAGCTGGGCAAGATGCTGCCAGCCAAATCACAGTTATTAATATCAATTTATTCCCAACCTCTCGTCTTTCCTACCGTTTCTGCATAATCAAGCTGTCATCAGGCAGAAATATTGAGATGGGGAGGAAGGGGGTGGAGGGTATAAAGGGAAAGGGAAAAAGGGAGATAAACATAGCTGAAACCTCAGGGAAAATGTATTTCTCTTTAAATTGCTCTGCAAAGTAACTGAGTGCAACACTGTATAGAGTCTGTTAGGAGATTGTGCTGAGTTGGTGTACGTGAAGCCACGTTAACAATAATTTTAAGGTATATGTATACATAATGATAACAGGCACATTGCTGGATTTATAGATTAAGGAGGTCAGTATGTTTGATAGTATTGAGAAAAGCTTAAAATTTAGCTAAGGCAGAAAATGCAAATGTCCCTGCTGTCAAAGATGACAGTTGTGTATTGTGCTTTTCAATAATTCCTATCTCTGATTATCTAAAGCACTAACTGAGAAGGATCAGTGTGTTAATTGATTGAAGAGTCGCTAATTTACATGATAATGTGGCGGAAAAAAATACAACCCCGTGTGACAGATGACGGATGATGATAGGCAACTTAATTGCTGGGTAATTAAAGGAAGCAGCAACATTTTGGGTGACGCTGTAGCTGGATTCGTATCTCTTCTCCCATGATTAAGTCCCAGATTATGTCTCTGGATGGTCATTTGAGTATTGTTTTGCAGCTTTTTGCAGAGTCTTTGGATGTCTTACGACAAAGTGTAGTGGCATATGTGTTAGCACAGCACAAAGCTCGGTGAGCTTATTTTGTTATTTATAGTCACAACGCTTGTAGAGTCTGAATGTGCAATATTCAAGATATACAAAGACTTCAAAGTTAAAGATGTATGAAAATTGTTATCAGAACTTTGAGTCTGAGAGCAAGTGTATGCAGGTGCAGGTGTAAAAATATTGTCATTTCTTCAGAATTTACATTTATCACTCATTTACTGAGGAATAGATAAAAGATCTACACTAAAACAAATCATTGAAAATGGCAACTGTTCTTTACAAAGTCACTAGGTGCTGTAGAAAAATATTCAGCTCCCCTATTTTCGGCCCAAAGGGTATTTACTTTAGAGCAGCTATTCCCAAAGTCAGGAAGTGCTGCAGCCTACTTAAAAACCAGAAAATCTGATCTTCACCCTAATCATAATACAAGAGAGAGTGATGTAATTACTTGAAAAATGTATTCAAAAAACATAAACAACACAGGCTGTTGGCTATAAATTGCTAATGCTAACCAGACATATGCAACGTGTGACCCACCTGCCACTGCTGGGACAAAAACTTCCACACAAAGCAGTGTATTTAGGTCAGAGTAATATCACAATCTAACCACCTTCTTTACCAGCTTTAATTCACTTAAAAATAAAAAAATAAAATATATATATATATATAAAGATTTATATAAATATATAGTGAGTAATTTCAAAATACATTTCTGTCATACCTTCACAGCCCACCAGGGCATCCCTAGTGGTCACTTTGGTCAACTCAAGAACACAGAGGCAACAGTTATGATTTATTTGAAGTGTCTTTAAAATAATGTGCTACTAGTCTTTACCACAGAATGCTGTCTTATGAGTTTAGGTAATAAGTTTCAGAGAAACTTGATTGGACATTCTCAGCTTGAGACAACACCACCTTAAAAAAGGATCCATAACTTGAAATTTCGAGTTATTTTCTTGAAATTTCGAGAAAAAAACTCAAAATTTTGAAAAAAAATAACTCGAAATTTCGAGTTGCTGATAGCAACGCCATGTGATTCAGCTAATAACGCAAGGATTTCATCATTTGTGAAGCCACGCTGAAAATACTCAGCAATTTGTGCATTCATGACCGGTATCTGTAATATTTGTAGCTGAGGGCTTCAGCTTCCGGGTAACAAGGAAATGACGTCACTCACGTAGATTACTGATTGGCAGCGGTAACTCGAAATTTCGAGTTATTTTTGTCAAAATTTTGAGTTAATAACTCAAAATTTCGAGTTATGGATCCTTTTTTTTTTTTTTTTAGTGCCGGAAATGGGCTTCCATATGAAATAGTCCTATTTGCCTGAGATCATATTTAATCAAGGATGTGTTCACTGGAAAATGGGCTATAATATGGTGCTTTCTAATGATGCAGGTGATGGATGCGCTGGTGTTGAAATGAAACATGTTGTCAGTTATTATACAATATAGTTCTAATGGAAACTATTATCTGTCATCAAAATATCAAAATGAGTACATGGCACATTATTATTTTTAATAATTTTTCTTCTCTTTAATTGTTTTTTTGCCACCGCTTTGGATTTGGAAGTGTTACTTCTATAGCAATTAATTTTGAAGTGTTTCTACATGAAACAGCAAAATAAATGAAACTGGAACAAAGCACAGTTGTGAATTACATCTATTGTAGTCTTAATTGCAGCTATTTAAAAATCATAATAATGTGGTTAATTGATTGTAGAAACATAATCCTTGTTTAGCCATTGGAATTCTTGTGTCAAGATATTATTTGTCAGTTTTTCTTCAAATTGAGCGCCACCATATATCCTTGCAAGACACTTTAAATCAAGTGCTTGAGTACTTAAAAATACAATCTTGGGCTCATGGTTTTTTTAGTATGGTGCAGTGTTATATTATGGTTCCAATATTCTTATGGAAACACATAGCCATTTCCAACTAACCTTGGGCGGAGAAGGGGCTGAGGAGGGAAAGGCAGAAGCAAATAGGAGTATTAATCACAAGACAACCCCCCTCCACACACACACACACACATACACACACACACACACCCAAGTATCTAACAGGAGGCAGGAGCCACATATATGGAACACCCAGCTAGAGAGAACCAATCATTCTCCGAAAGGCAATGAGATCCCTGATGAGCAGCATCAATAGTAATCATAGAATTTGCCATGATGGTGATGGATTTTTATGCCTTTTTGCCCTCATTACTGGCCAGTCTGATAGCTTAGCTAAGCTCATATTAACTTAGCTAAACTCAAAAATAGTAACACAAGTAAGCTACAGCATAATTTAAAACAGAGTTTTAATAGAGTGAGTGGTAAATAGAATGGTAAACAAGTTTTTTTTGTTTTTTTTTTAACTTGGAAAAAAACACCATTATTATCATTACAATATTGTTATCCATTCTTGAGAATGTCTGAAAAGTACAAAAACTTGGCTTTGTGTCTGCAGTTTTTGTAGTGCATTGCACTTTACACCTCTCAAACTTGGTAAATTCCCTTTAGCTACAAACATAAAGTTGATTTAATTTGAACTGAGTGGGCTGTTTCACTGTCAACAGGCAACCTTTCTTCAGTCCAAATCTGCTCTGAAGGTACATTGACAAGAAATATCTAACTTCGACTTTCTTGTGAAGTTAATGTTGGACTCAAATTACAGTGCAGTAGCAGCTTGCCTGAAGGGAAAACTTAAAGTAGTTTAATTTGCCATTTATACTGTATAGGGAAAACTGAGAAGAAATCCAGCATGAAAAATGCTGAGGAGTCCTTGCCTGCTATTAGTCCATTAGATACCATTTGTCTGAACCTTAAAAATACAGGCCAATCGTTGATTTAATTCTGACAAAGTAAAATTAGATTTTTCCAACTTGATTACATGCCAGTAAATCATTCAGCCCTGCCTGTAGAGGAGGAGGAAAAAGGGGGTGAAAGTACCGATTCTTTGTTCTTTTTTTGGTAAATTGAAGCATATCGGCCTCTATAGTTCTTGAAAAACTACCAATTTAATGTCTGATTTAATTTAATTTTTTTAAGTGTTGACACGTTAAATAGAATAATCAACGAATAAAAATATTGCCATTTTTAGGCAAGCTTCCTCTTTTATGAAGGTGTTTACCCAGCATTGGAATGGGCCAATAAGCCCAAAAAGTGTCTCTCTGTATCTATCTTCAGTTAATTGTTTCCTTATTTGAACAGCATTAAAGGAATAGTAGTGACATGAAGTTGGTGAGGGTATGCGAGGATGATGGAAAGGAAGAAAAGCAGTGCAAGAAGACCTTTAGCAGGTCACAGAAGATTAGAAAGGATATTTGAAGTTTAAGCTGAACTGAACCCTGCACCAGTGTTTTTATGAGCACAGAGTTAAGTAACTGTTTTGTTATTTCCTCAAAAATACAAAGATTATGTTGCAGTATTAAACTGTTTGGTCATTTGGTTGCTTTTTTTTTTGCCACATTATGTGTACAGATTCAATTTTACATGCTGAATGTGAAGCACCTGAGACCATGCTTTGGCTCTTCCCATGCTGAGTGGAAGTGTGCCTACACATATGGAGCTTATGGGCTACGTCTAAACAAGCATATGGTTTTACCATTTTCGCAACATAGATGTTTTTAGTCTTACTGCCCTTATAAAGTTCACAGTAGTTTATGTCAGTTTTCATTCAGAGGTCATGGGTGCACATGCACCATGCCACAGTTGGTTTGTCGTGCATAGCACACAAAAGCATACACATGCATAATTAGAGTCATTAGTTGTAAACATGAGGTAATCGTTAGTAGTGGACATATTTTTAGACTCTAATTAAATGCCGTTTATGTCAAAAGAGCACAGCTTGTCACGCCTGATGAGTATGATCCAGTCTAGTGGCGCTTTCATATTTTTACATGCTAATTCTCACTTTTTAGGTTCTTCTTATAATGAGATGTAATGTACATATGCTGAAGTCTTGCTCAGCCCTTGTTGGTCAAAACATTTGTGAAAAAGTGAAATTCCATAGGGAATCTAAACCCAGACAACATTTCAATCTCTTGTCTTAGGCTGTGGTCTTTTCGTGGTAAAATTGTATTCTTTTTCATTATGGCATATTTAGGAACAGCTAGTAAAAATAAATTAACGGTGAAAATGTTTAAACATTTGGATTTGGAGCCAGAGAGAGCAAGAGAAAGAGTTTATTAGGCTGGTTGTTATAGACTCGCTTGCTGTTGTTTCCAAGGGAACAGCTATGCTGTGTGTGGAGGTTGCTGTAACCTCTGAATTCTCAAGCATTACTTTCGGCTATGGGCTGAAATTGGCTGGGATATAACAGGATAACATCTAATCTCTTCAATTAGATCCACCAGGAGGCTTCCCACTGTGTGTCTGTGTATTAGCTTGCATGCTTTTGTGCATGTGTGTGTGTGTGTGTGTGTGTGTGCGTGTGCGTGTGCGTGTGTGTGTGTGTGTGTGTCCATATGTGCAAACACATACAGTATGTGTGAATATGTGTATCAATCTGCTCTTGCACAATAAGCCAAAAAAAAAGAAAAATCAAATTTGTCATAGACATTGTTTGTCCATCACAGCCATATGTATCATCCACTAATTGCAATGCATCACAGAACAGAATACCAGCAAAGAAAATCTATGGTGTGGTGGGAAAATGATTCTTTACATGAATGGTTCTCTCTGTGTCCAACATATAAGCTTTTAATGTCCTTTTCTCACACTCTTCAGTAGCCATCTAAGTACATACTTAATACTCTTTCCTTTAGCATATATAATATATAATTATCTATGCTCAGCACTCCTCAAAGAGCTGCACTTCAACCAATATTCAGTTATAGTCTCCTCTATCCTCTCTCCCATCTGTGCTCGGGGCAGAAAATATGTTCCTCTCATCTCTCGTAAGGCATAATTTTCTCTTTCTCACTTACTTTCTTTCTATCTCCCATTCTCTCTGCCCCCCTGCACTCATTTCTTGCAAAACTGGGTGCTTTTTTCTTTTTTTGCATTAAGCAATTGCATCTTAACCACTGTAAAAATGATTACTGTGTAAGAAGTGAAACATGGAACACAGCAACTTAAAACTATATATATATATATATATATATAATTTTCATTTTCATTTTTGTATGCAGTCTTATATCTTAATGTTAGTTATGTCATTATTGTTGTTATCTAGGTAAATATTAGCACATGGGGGTAAAGTTCTTAAGGTGTGGGCTCATTAATAACATATTTGGGGTACACTCTTTATCACCAGTAATGGCAAAAATATGAAGCAAGGGAAGAAACAATTATGTAGAAGATAAATTTGAAACTAAAATGTCAGTGATGTAGTAGCTAGTTTGTATCACAATCTATCAGAATTTTCTAGGTTGCTGCTTGCAAAACAACAAATGTGACCTTGACCTTGAACACAAGGTGGGCAAAGACTCGTTAGGTATGTGTAAGTTTTTCCAGTACTGTAGGGATGGCAGTGATTTTAGAAAATTATGGAGACACAGAAGGACAACAGAAAACTTGCAGCAGCCTAAGCTCATCGGTCTTTTTGCCAGATAAGATAAAAATCATAAAAAAACAAACAGTAGTGGGAGATAGATGAACAGGTTACAAGAATTTGTTCACTTCTTCAACCTCTGTAGGCATACCTATTCAGAATAGATCGATAAATGTCTACTAGTCTTAAGATTGCCATTTGTTTGCCAGTAAACCATTCCTTTTCTTAGGTGTGCACAGCAAGAGTTTAGCTTCATTTTGGAGCTCACAAGTTCAAACAGGGTGAGCTCTAGATTCTGCCTCTATTAAATATATATATCTTTACTTTTGTGTGCTTTTCCAGCTATTTTTTTTTTCTCCGTGTCTATACTGAGTCATGGCACTGCAGACCTGCAGGAGTACTTAAATTACCACTCGGTGTTCTCACCTGTTTGGGTAGAATATGAAAAAGTTTGAACTTTGAAACTGGAACTATACAGTAAAAGTGAAACTTTTCTTTCAAGTGCAAGAAAAAATCAAACTCACAACGTAATTGGTGATAAAAAAATTTATACAAATATTTTTAATTGACACTGTTACCTTTTATATATGTACATTTTTTTCCTTTCATTTTCACTTCCTTATTGTTTGGACGAGCACCCTGCTTTGCGTCAGTGGAGAAGTTACCGTCTCACCGCACCATGTCTTTGAGAAACCACCTAATGTTAGAAAATGATGACAAATGGTGTAGTTAGAAAGGCTTAGGATCTTCACTTACTAAACTGCCTACAGTTTGCTAGCTAGCCATGCCTTCCTCTTGTTATCTGTCCTTAATGCAAACATTCTTAAAACAGCTCAGGCTTATATTTAAATTTCCCAAGAATTATTAGCTGAAGAAGAGGTGGATTAATTTTACGAAGATCCACATTGTTGGAGAGCTTAAGCTCACCGTCAACAACCTCCTCAGCTGTGACCATTTTACTCCTTAAAGTTTAAAAAGAACCTTTATTAGAGAAAGCTCATGAACAGTTTACTTACTTCTCTTTTCCTACTGAGAATGCTTTTTATCCTTTAATGATTTGTTGTATATCATTAACGTAAAAATAAACAACAATTGTTAAATGTGGTGCTAAATTTACCATATCAGCCTGGCAACAGCAAAGTAAAAAGATATTCAGTCTCTAATATCAATATCCCCCTCCATCCCTGGTCCCTTTGCCCACTTAAGCAGCCCATTTTTGGCTAGCATGAGGGCTGTCAGTCATCACCCTCACACCTCTTGCATTGTATCACATTTCTGAAACCTCATAATATAAAACTTGCTGACTTATTTACTTATTTTAAACATTCTAACAGATTTTCTTCTGTGGTGTGAGAAACTTGGAGTACATCTTTATTACTGTTTTTCTATACTTTCAAGCTCTCAGTAGGCAGAATCCATTGGTTTTTTCCCCGTCGCTGGATCTGGATTGCAATAGAGTCCAACATTCAGATCACAGACAGTGAGTCCAGCATACCTACAGAAAAAACCAAACAAATAAAAACATATTTTACTATTCAATGGCACAGATGTCATTAGCTATTAAAGATAAGAATCCTAACAAAGTACACAGATCCGTGGAAATAAAAAAGCATTTGTTCTGATAAATATAGATTAAGGGTTTCAACATGTTCAAAGAGAATGGCTCTTCAGGGAGTATGTCATACAGTCATCTATGTGAAGTATGCTATCAGCTTTGAAATACTCATAAATATCTGTATTTGTGATAGTCTTTAGCTATTAGAGCTCCTTGCTTTTCCTCTATGATGCTGTTAAAGTCATGATTTTTTTGAACCAAGTAAAGCTCCTAACAAAAAGGGAAAATTTTTGTATTCTGTTCTGGTTCAAAATCATTAGCCATTTGCATTACTGGATTGATGAGCTTTTCTTGGAAAATATACACTTAGTGTTTTTGTCACATGAATCTCACATTAATCCAGAATACCCCCGCAAAAAACAGGGAGCAGCTTCGGAAAATTTCCAAGTGATCTTGTTGAAATGTTCTACTTATCCACAGGGAGCCAAGTAATTTCAAAATGCTGCAATTTGAGTAAAAGCTAAAACAGTGTTCCAGCAAGAAAAGGGCACTGGTAACACACTTTCTCTTAAAAAGATAAATAAATAAGTAAAATTTTAAAACAGGCAATAACCGTAAGGAAGAAAAAGACACACTAGATTGTTTTAATTATTCAATTTTACTTACAAGAGAATGCCTCAAAAGGTGAGGAATAGAAGAAATGCTCGGGGAAAAAAATTATGCTGAAGGAAAATAACTATAACGTTCGAACAACGTACTCAAGTAGGAAAATCAGTTAACCTGTGTAAAATTTACCCCAGTGCCACTAAATGTGAGGGAAGGACAGTATATTTGGTTTTTTTAATACTATGTAAAATTATGATATTTTATATAATAGCCTATTAACTTAAAGGTACTAATTGTAATTTAGAAGGTTTTCAAAGTAAGATGGTAGCAACATGTAATAAAAAAGTTTGAATGAGGGCAACAAAAGACTGGAAAAATAAGTGCACTATTTAAAAAAACAGTTGGAGGAACGTTTTTGCTACTAATTATGTCAGCTGACAACAGGTGAGTAACATGATTGGATCTAAAAAAGAACACTGAAGGGAGTTTCTCAGAAATAAGAAATGTTCACCAATCTGCGAAAAACGGTGTCTACAAATGCAATGTCAGAATAATGTGAAGACTTTGAATAGCTCATCTTCTACAGTACACAAAATCGAGATAAAAAACTAAGTGCATGGAGAAATCTGAAGATACAAGTTCACAAGCGACAAGGTAGAAAATGAGACGAAGCTTATTTGGCATGGACGGAGACAATGTGGAAAATCGTTCTGTGGTCAAACAAATTGAAATGTCAAATTATTTTTTGGAAAATATGGATTGTGTGTCCTCTGAAGTAAAGAAGCCAGGAACCATCTGATGGTATGGGGGTGTATTAGTGCCTATTAAATTAACAGTTTACACATTTGGAAAGGCACCAATCAGTGCTGAAAGGTATATATATGTTTTAGAGCAGATATCACAACAGCATAGCTTCACATTAAAAAAACCCTACTGAACTGGCCTGCCTGCATTCAAGACTTTTACCACTTGAAAACATTTGGAGCGCCATGAAATGAAAATAAAAAGAAAAGAAATCTCCTATATCAGACTGGAATGGGAACATTTCTCTCTCAGAATTCCAGCAACTGTGCTACCATCAAATTCAAAATTAGGGAATATTTTTCTTAAAATGGTGCTTGCAAAGTAGATGACATTGGAATAGAGAGGCACTTGATTGCAGTTGATTAATGTAGCACTATCCACCAACCGTGATGCTTAGTCTGTGGCACTAACAGAATAAGTGCATTGGTACTAGCTTAATGTTTTGCTTCTGTGTAAATACAGTTGGTGGCAGAGAAAGAGTATGAGGAGTTGTTATGTATTGTTAACTTGTTGGACTTTCCTCCCTTAACCCATAGTCAATGACAAAAAAATCACTTGAAGAGCAACAGCTCTACCATAGGATTTTTATTTTTTTGCAATTTGCAATTTGCCTGACAAAAGCAGTTTTTCCCACACTTATTTGAAGCACAAAACAATGACACTGACACAGAATCCTCTTGTGAAATGGCAGGTCTATCACATGCATTTGCATGATACTACTAAGAATATGT
The DNA here is from genome assembly GCA_015106755.1 of Etia nguti. NCBI lineage: Eukaryota > Metazoa > Chordata > Actinopteri > Cichliformes > Cichlidae > Etia > Etia nguti. The sequence continues at coordinate 14,671 of VUQG01020065.1, forward strand.
CATGGTACACTGTGGGATAATATCACACCTTTTCCTGGTGGAAATCTCACCACCAAGCACTTTAGGATGAACAATAAATTCCCTCATATTCTGTAGGCAGGCATTTGCAGCCATTGCCTACAACTGATTACGAATGTGTATTATATCTGCGTTGTAGAATTACTAAAAAAAATTGGGACAAAATTCAGACCTTGACAAAAAATCTAGCAACGGTCAATAACCTGGCAGCTAAAGCAAATACTAAGTTAACACTTTTCCCAACAAAGTATTGTTTTCAACTTACAGGTGACTCACGTATCAGTAATCATTAAAGACCTCCTAAAGTATTTTATAAAATTAATTTCAAAAGAAGGTCAGTAAGTTGGATTTTTATTACTTTTGCATTTTCTAAGATGTGAAAACACTGGTTGCTGGAGTATTTCATCATTGGCAGGGGTAGCGTTAAGCTACATTTAAACAGCCAGTTCAGAAAGATGCAATAAGGCAACTTGGATACTCTTAGATACTGCTTATACTGGTGTATAACCAATATAAGGAAGGTGTGTTTACACAAATGATCAAACTATATTTATGAAAACTGTTATTGTGTAAATGAAAACAGTTGAAACCTTCAAAGTTTATTATGCTTTGAGTAAAAGTTCTTTGGAAAATCTATGTTGATTTCTTGAATGAGAGTCCATTGTTGCTTACTTAAATCATTGCCTGGAAAATAAATAAGAGCTCAAACTCGCGACTAAAAAAAAAAAAAAAAAAAAAATATATTAAAAAAAAATTTAAAAAAAAGGAAAAAGA